>JAOWBL010008767.1:0-16528 GCA_028564865.1 Zenarchopterus dispar
ATATTTGTTTCTAAGATAAATATCTCAATGTCCTGTAGTTTTAGTGCCAATATGTGTATTGATCTGTCCACATACGAACAATAGGCATCACTAAAAGCCCTTCAGACTCAACATAGTCTCAAAGCAACATAATTATTTCCCTAAAATAATGAATTTGTAAAAATTATCTCTAAAAGTAGCTATCCAGGTAAATGAGTCGTTATATTATTTTAAAAAAATCATTAATTCAGTTTAATAGAACTTGAACAATATGGACCCTGATGCGTTTATGCACCAGTGTCAGCTGGTCAGAGGTGTTCGTAGATGGAGACGGGGGTAAAGTCTTCTAAGAGTTCATAATAAGTCTCTTTTTCTCAGGGAACCCTGGAGGGATGGGGAAGAGCTAACGCTGCATATTTTGTTCTAAATATCAACAAAACTTACTCTGGTTTTAAATTGGTCTTTCCTTTATATTTATATTGGTCTTTTAATGGTATTTATTACATTTTTCCATTGCAGAGAATCACACAATATACTTGACTGCAATGTCGCTATGCTCAATTTAGTTAAATCGCTTTTTAATGAACTCATTTGATATTCTATCTGTTATTTATTACAATCAGTGGAATCACCAAGGACTTCTTAGTTTTATTTCTTTAAAAAACAACAAAGGATCCTTGCCCTTGTCCAAATGAAAACTGATTGATCGGAAAAACAAACAATACATGCTATTAAGATTACCAAGTAGCACCTACACTGACACATTTTACAAACACATCCTGATTTCTGTTGTAAAATATGACAGTTTTATACGCAGTAGTTTCAGTTTCTTTGACAAATATGCATATCATAGGTTGAAGGTCTTAACTCTCCCATGCTTTTAGTCAAAGGTTTTGCCATGACAAAGGTTGTATCATTCAAACTTTCAGGCATGGCTGATTGACCGTACGCAGTTGATGAAAGTGTAGAGGAATTTATTTAACAGTTCAGGCCTCAATTAAAAGCTTGAAATGACCAGTTATAGTTACGCGCCTGGGTTGCAGGTTGTTTTGCAACAGCTCTTTACCGTTGGCCTCTGCTTTTGTTTATCTTCAGCTCTGTTTGCCAGTTTAGCAGTGATTCATTAAAGCGAACATGTGGGAGGCTCAAACGTTCAAAGCTCTGTGATATCACCCGGCGAGAGCCCCCTCAAAGAATGTAAATCTGTTGGCTCCAGTTGGGATTTTCAGAGAAAACAACACCAGAGCTGCCACTTGAAGATAAAGTATCACTATCTGACCACACGTACTCTGATGGGAAGGTTCCACTTTTCTTAAATGTCTACATGCAGATGTAATCATTGGACTTGTGGAGACAGGGGGAAAAAAAGACATTTTCCTCTGTTGTAATCATAAACAACCTGATGTGGCCGGGGATCCATTCAGCTGTGCACACAGACCTTTTAGCGTCCACACTGAAGGTATCGGATTAAAGCCACAACACACTGGTTTTGTGGAACGGACTGGTATGTTTGCAGTCATTTACTGTTTCTGCCTTCACAATGCTCTACCAGGATGTTTCTGGTTCCTGTTTTCTAAAGTCTTAAATTTTGCTGTCATAGATTTAATGTTCATTACGAGACCCTCAGAGAGAAAAAAAAGAAAAACTAGTTGAGGTTCACATTACTGTAGAAAATGGAAACATGAGTGGAGAGATGGTTTGTTGAGCAATTGTGTGTTACGATTCTGGTGCCCCAGGCCTCAAATTTAGTTTAATATCAGTTTTAATATACACTTTTTAGGTTTTTCATGAGTACAGCCCCACTTATACCTCTTTTACAAATTTTGTAATGAATCCTTTCTCCCTAAAATGATCAAAAAACATTAATTATTAATGATACCACACCTCTTTTTTAAAATGAAAATCAGTTGCATGAAATTGAAATTTCTTTGACCTCTTGTGCTGTTGTCAAGTGTGGTAACCAGACCTGTGAAATAAAGTTGAGATCTTAATTTAGACAGAAAAATTCTTCGGGTTTTTTTGGTCGAGTCCAAAATGATGTATATAATGAGAGTGGATCACAGACTGTCCTAACCAACCGCTAGGACTGTTGGTATGTTTCGGTTATAAAAGCCATCATTTATTCCAACCATGTAGCAGCACCACATAAAACTTTTTTTGTGTATGAATGTGTGTTCTCTAAGTCAATTTGTGATGTTCTCAAACCAGAAATTAACAATTCAGTGTTGAGGTCAAAAATCTCAGTTTGGCACTGGCCAGTTTTAAGAAAACGGTTTAAGTTCTGCAAAAGCAAGTCATCTCTGCAAACAATGCGTGTATTGTGTTCTGACAGCTTCATGACAATACCAGATATCTGTCTGAAAATCTGTAAAACAAACATATCAGTTATACCCTGTTAGACGCCACCCTGTCTGTCCACACGAGGATGAGGTTTTCAAATATGAGCAGCTTGTATTTAAAAATCTTAATGCTAAAACAGGCTTTTCTCCATACAGCAGATACCAAGCAGGCGTTCATTTGGCCTTAGCTGGCTTCCTCGGATAACTGTACATTTTTTCCGCGGACCCTTAAAATGCTGACGTAAAAAATTCCACAGAAATCTCCTTTCATGTGGCGTCACTGGCCAACCTCAAGCCCCTGTCGAGTAAAGCACAGCATGTTTCCATTTATTGGTCTATATAAAGCCATTCATGGTAGTCAAAGTGGTTTTTGTTAATTATAAGCCCTAAGAATATCTTACATGTTCATGCTGTGGTGCGTGTTTCTGGGAGTGTGATGTATCTTGGCACAGCTGAAACGAATCAGAAGTGTTCTGTAATTAACCAGATTCCTGACTTTAACTGCGGTACACACAAGCTCAACCATGTCCCATCTGATTCTGAATGTCAATTGAGCAACCCTGGCATTTCTTTCTCTTTTTTTTTTCAGTAATTACCTCCTGACAAAAAAAAAAAGTGGACAAAAAAGGGGCAAATAATTAATAGAGCCCAGACGCTCACCTTGTGGGTCTGTTTCCAAGCAGCAGCAGGGATACAAACAGAGGCGACTGCAGGGTGACAGCTACATTAGTGGGTTACTGGCTTATGCGGCGTCTCTTCATCAAGGAAGAATTTTTACATCATTTGGGCAGAAAATGAATCTTTCAGATTGTGTCATCCTGAAGAAATGAGCAGTTAATTCCCCCAGAGTCTACAAAGTGAACAAGCGAGCGGGGCATGATTTTCTATACACTAGGTCCATTGTAACACTCCACAGATGCAGCTTTATGACGCGATGTAGATGCTGGAAAGCGCACAGCTACCTTTTGTTTTCCATAGATTGAGTGGGAAAATGTTGCCCTGGGTTTTTGGAATTCTTTGAGCTTCTTTGAAGTGATTTATTTTTTTCTTGTTTCATTAATACTAGTATGTCATCTTAGTTTCACCACTCAACTTATTCATATTTTTCATCCTCCTCAATCATACACTTGTGCGGGCTTCATCCCAGCCTTCCTCCGTCCTCTTCCTCACCCATTGCAGTGTGGTTTTCACTAACACGTGGGCACGTCATACATACAATAATGTCTTGACCATTCATGGTTTCCATGACTGTACTGTCTGGCTGTGGTTGAGGGAGGGGGCGGAGAGGTTTTGGCACAACAACAGCCAGTAGGAGGCTGTAGCTTAAGTTGCATGCGTGGTGTGAAGAGCAAAGGCAAGAGGTCTGATAATGGGATGCAGAAGAATTGTCTTGGCCTCAGATATGGTGTTTCTGAAAGTGGGAGAGTGAGCTTTGGTGAGTTACTCAAACAGAATGTGAAATCTGCCCAATTTTCATCAAAAGTGCAGAGAATAGTCAAAGTCCCCAGCTGTTTATGCTTTAGGTTCAAGGTTTTTATTTGTCATTTGCGCATAAAACTTACAGTCTATGCACGCTGGAATTTGGGTGCAGAGCTCTCTTGGAGTCAAACAGTTTGGAAAAGGGAAAAAAACAGTATAATAAAAATAGCACAATGTAGAAATATACAAAAATATAAAAAACATAAATGTTTTATGTTGAACTACAGGTGAGAATATGTACACAATGTTTAAACACACGAGTACTAAACAAAGGTAAAGGCAAGTGGTATTGCAGATATTGCACAGTTAAGCACATGGACTATTTAACAGGGAATATTTGAGGCATAAACCTGTTTCACAGATAGTAATATACAACATATACATGCCAGGTGGAGTGAGGTAGTGTGGGGGTTTTTATTGCACGTGTTCAGTAGTTTTGTTTCCCCATCAGTCCGACTGTGGCAGGGAAGAAGCTGTTGAGGAAACATGTTCTGTGAGTGATGATACTATCTGCTCTGCTGTGTCTCAGACTGACTAACATGAACAGTGTTTGTGTCTGAGCAGAGAGTGTGCCGGGTGGCGTGGGTCTCTGGTGATTCCCTCCGCTCTTTTCTTGACAGCACTGCACGTACATAAAGTCCCTGGAAGGAAGTTTTGTCCCTGTGATCCTCTCCGCAATCTTTATGACTCTTTGTAGAGCCCTGTGTTGCCTTCAGCTCAATACTCTACGCTGGAGCAGTTATATGTGTACAAATGGTTTGTTTAGATAAAGATTTTTTTTTAAAATGAAAGGGTAAATAGGTTTCAAGTGCTAGGTATTGATGGTGAAAGGAACAATGTGGAGTTAAAACAGCCTTGGGTCTCTTATTAGCTTATAAGGAGTGTAAACCTTTGTCAGGCAACTAAACTAGATGAACTGAATCAGTTTTGAGTAAGACTAGAATGTGTTTGCAGCAAAATAGCCATTAAAATTAGCAGTTGGGGCAATAAATCTAGGACAAAATAAATTGCTATTTTGAGCTCTGGCAAGACTCAAAAATGTCATTATTCATGTGACAGCATGGATAGGATCCTTTCAAACTTCCAAACACTGTCCTGTTGTCAGAGGCTTAAATAGCAGTTGATCTAGGCTGGTTACCTCAAGTGCTGACTTTCTCAAAACTGCCTTAATTTGTGTCCATTTGGTTCCTAACTAAAATTTACAATTCTCACAGTCTTGTAATAAGGTCATTTTAACTCTGTAATGTCCTTTAACTGTAAAAACCAGCATAACCCATAGTAGCTACTTCACGCAGGAACCAGAAATCCCAAACTAGTAACAGCGGTAGTGCTAGGATTCATGAACTACAAAATAAACTACTAAGACTCAAATGAGTAAATAGATGATAAAATGAGTCAATCACCTAGTTGAATGCACAAGGAACAACTAACATGGATGAAGAAGAATAAACATTTACCAGTGAAGCAGGAAGTGACAACGCAGTAATACTTGCAAGGCACTTTTATCATTGAAGAACACGTTCTTGACAGTTGCTCATTTGCAGCTATGTTTTCTTCTTTTGTCAGTAACAGCAGATATGAATATAAAGGGCTTAGTAAAGATCTTTTACTTTTTTCTTCTCGCACCAGGGGGATTGGTGCCAGATCAATGTGTTTCTTTCATTCACACCACCCGTTCTTAAGATCTATTTGGAGACAGCTTTCCATCACCAAGACACACAAAGATGAGTCACAAGTATAAGTGCTACACCTAAAAGAAAGAATACACCTAAATGGGAATGTTTCTTTTCAAAACTTTCACTTGTATTATTTCCTACAAGTTGAGAAGATGAACTCTTTGAGCAGATTATCAGGCAAGGGAAAGGTTATCCTTGAAGATGTTTTCTGCCTGTTTTACTTCCATTCTGTCCAGATCTCATGACTTAGTGTTGAAATTTACACTCCAAACAAACCTTCATCCTTGCTTATCCTGCAGATGTAAGAAAGACGATACGAGGTATAATTACCTCCTTCTCAGGGGGCTTATTTCAACACTTGCGGCATGTAAGTGTGACTAGATACCTTTGTGGACTCCTCAGTGAAAGTAAAGGTACATACCAGTCAACCCCTGCTTAGTAATTAAAGTATTGTGTTTTGGGAGTTACCCATATTTTGTAAATACTACATTTTCTTCTGCTAAGACATGCTTTCTCTGAATCCTCCTTACCTCCTCAGGCTACCGCAGCCATCATGCGAGTAAGTTTTTCCGCTGACGTTATGGTGAAGAATGTGAAGTTCAGGTTTTATGACTGATTACTTCTTCCTTCTGCATGTTCCCTACTATTACTCATCCATTCAGTTCCACATATAATGGAGATAACAGTGATTCCTGGCATTGTAGTCAGTTATAAAATTAAAAAAAACATTTTTAAAAACAGAGTTGTCTCTTGGATATTGTCAAGCAGCAGATGAAGAGGTTAACTGGAAAAGCAGTTGTGGCCGGAGGCAGTGTAGCTGGATGAAGTGTCACATCTCCGTCCATGGCGAACAGCAGCAGGAAGACCAGACAAGGGAAGGGGGGAGGAGGGTGGCTGATGGGCTGATTTCTTTCTCAGGGGCTCAGTGTGAGACAGCTGTGAACAGAGAGGAAACAAGGTCAGCCTCCACTTCTGGAGTCACATTTTTGAAACTCTTCTAACGTGGGCTTTAATAATATTGATGATGCATTTCTTCAGCTCTTTTAATCAACACCCTCTGTTCGCACACAGGGTACCCCGAATCTGAAAACCCCAACAAAAGAAGCTTCACTTGCCCTTTTAAAAAAAGACATTTGGTTCAAGGCAAGGAAAGTTTATTTGTACAGCAAATTTTAAACAAAAAACTATGTTAAAAGGGCTTTTCAAAGGCAAGAACAGAAAAAAATGAAACATACATTTTTTAAAAAACTATTTAAAATAAAGATTTATTGTTCATGATATTTGCTGAGCTGCCCAATGTGCTTTGTTTAGTCAGGTCTGGTGGTGTTTTCCACCTCCAGATTGTTGGGGATTTCCTCCCACTACCACCACCCTCCCCACTCCTCCCTCCCCAGGGACATCCTGTTATCTGAGCTGTGACTCACTTAAAAGATCTCATTTCAATGACGGGACATTTTCTTCTCTCTAAATTTCTGCAGTTGATTGATGATGGCAATTTTTCTAATCTTAAACTCTATCTCAAATGCTTCAGTTCTGTGAGGGATTGTTTTTGGAGTCTAGACTGTTAAAAAAAAAACCCCGACAACATAAGTCAAACAAGCCCTTTTAAAGCTAACTTCATTTAACTGTCTCGAAAATGTAAGAGGGCATTAGATATTCAGAATTTGTTGGTCTGGACAACATAAAGACCTTAAAATTTCAAACTGAAAATGAAAAAATTCAAACTGAAGTAAACCCTCAAGCTCTTTTTTTCCATCTACTTTTAATTTGGTGAAATCTTAATGCTTCAGTTGTTCAAACAACAGAAAAATTGTTTGTTTGCTACACAGCTTTGTCCATTTAAAAAATATGTGTTTGTTTTTAATTATATTTATCAGAGGTCGTAACAGTAATCAAGTGCAGTGATAGGAAACTGAAGTAGGCAGGTTGCCCTTGACAGCCATCTGAGCCCAGACTTCCTGTTTGGGATACAAGTCATTGTTTAAATGGCCTTTCTTCTTTTATTACCCCCTTACTTTTTTCCCTGTTTTGTCATTTAAGTTTTTATTGTTTTGATTGGGTACAGGATGCAGAACTATAGACATTACATTTGCATATCGAGGCCCAAGACTACAGTGGTAAAAATGACCAGAGATGGGCAGGATATGTTAAAAAGTTTTTCTCTCTTTTAATCTTCGCACGACATCATGGCCGCATGCAAACAGCGGCAGTTCACATGTGATCACATGCTTCACACAACACCACTTTAAAAAACCCAACTAACCTTTATAACAGGCCAATCTCTTCAGTGATCTCTTGCCATTAAAATCCCTTCCTCGGGCATTTCTCTGGTGTTTCACCTTCAAGCAGCAGATCACACCCCGGTATTCAAGTCTGACCCTACCTGAATGTAAATCTCTTTTTCGCCTGCAGCTTCAAGTTAACTCATGTGTGATTACCCACCCTGACAAGAGATTGGTCAAGTCTGGCCTGCGTCAGCTGAGGTTCCTCCGAAGAGTTATTGCCATTACTGAGTGCTGTGAAGTGAGACAGAAATACAGGCCAGCTGTGCTCCAGGGGTTTTTGTTAAACAGCTAGGTGGGGCGAACTTTAGCCCCTTTGGTTAACATGTCAGTTTTTTTTCACTTTCTTCTCTCCCTTAGACATCCCTTTTGTAGCGTTCCTTCTTGCAGTTACACCCTAAATTTTCACTCATAGCAGCGTGGCCAGACGCAGTAAAAATGATCCTTGGAAACATGAAGTTGTAAAATCTTGGAAAATTGCTCTGAAAATAATTGAAGACTTGTGCGTCCAGTAAAGACTGAATGCAGTGTTGTATTTGAAGCAAACAGAGCAGGACAAACGTGTCTCAACACCAGGTGCTGTTTGCAGCTTTGTTTTCCTTTTTGCTTGTGTCTAGTTTACTGTGGTCGTCTTGACTCAGACTGAGTCATGCCCAAATTTAGCATCACTTCCTTCTTCACTTGACACTTATCTCATTCTGGGTCATTTTGTGGAAATATAAGGCAGGAAACAGCTTCTCTCGTGTGTGAGGAATGTGATCCTGAGATTTAGAAATTACAGTGATCTGCCTGAGGCTCCAGTAGATGGATACCTTATGAGAATTTGTTGAAGTCAGCTAGCCAGACAGATCGTTTTTGTAAAGTCTTTTCACAGTTTACGACACTGAATACATCTAAAACATTTCTTTGCGTAATTTACCTCCATTTTATTTGTATCTTTAGCCTTCTTTCTACAAAACCATATTGATTGTCCCTTCAGTGATAGGTTTGTCTAACACCTGTCACGCTACAAAATAATTCAAAATGTTGGACATGTGTCAGAATTTCCTGATGTCGAGACCATTTGAATTTCTCTCACAGTGCAACATGGTACCGCTATTTGGAAGTTGTTACCAATGATGCTACCAAAATTACTCCCACTGCCACTGGTATCAGGGTCAAGACTGCACAATATGTACCTTCATATAAAATTCTGGTGTAAACTACTCTGAGAGTTTCAAATTTTCATTTCAACAGCAGAAATGTGTCCTTCTGTTCCTGCCACACATACTCACTTTTTTGGGTGTTTAAAGCATTAATGGAAGTAAAACTTTAAATGATCTATTCATATAAAAACTGATGTATTGTTACAGTAGTTTTGTCGTGGAAAAAAAGTATCTATTCCTCTGTATGACACGTTTTAACCACTGGGTGAAAATCTGGGTTTAACTACGAGTTCTTACTTAGAAAAAAGAAGACGATGTGAGAGATAATCCAAGTTTAACAGATTTAATATAACATTTGCATGCAAAGGGGTCACAAGTGCTACAGCTCAGCTACAAGGCAGAAGTGACATCGTGATGGAGGACTCATGGACAGTTCAACCCTCTCTGTCCGTCACAATAGTCACAACATTCATTTGAAACAAAACAACAGCTGTCAAGATGTAAACACCTTCACTTTCACACGGGTACCTTCCCGTAAGGGACTTAATGTTATGAGAACAGAAAATATATGTGTGAGAAACCAAAATTTCCACCACAAGTTTCTTTTTCTATTGCATCTTATTAGGTTTAGATTAGGCCTTGGCCACAAACACAAACCCATGAAAGACCTGCAAACCTAACATCCATAATGTATTTTACCTTACATGCATAAAACTCAATTATAAAAGGACATCTGTCCGGTGAGACATAGTCTGAAATGATCCTGAAGACGCCTGCACCCAATTTAAAATAGACTCCCTTAGTTTCTTAGCAGCTGGGCACAATATTTTATTTTCCTGTCTATAAAAAGAGCTGTTTGTTAATCTGGGTCAGATGTTAAGGTGTTGGCCACAAGGCTGTGACCAGGTCTTCTCAGGAGAACAGAAGCTCAGTTCTTATAATGAACAGATGTCTAATTCCAGTCCTTGTGTGGCTCCTCTGTGGCAGGCCACTTCTCCACCGTTTACTAACGGAGCACAGTCCAGACCTGAGATGTCTACCGTTCAGCCTCTGCAGTTACGGGTCGCATCCATCCGAGAAATGCCTCAAATATTCACCAGAATTGAATTGTCACGCCGTCAGCTATGTAATGTGGGAGCTGGCATTGAGTCCTGTCAGTCACAGCACGGGAAATAGGTTTTTAGGCAGAGCGCAGTGGTGGAACTGCCAGAAACCAAATGTTCCAGATCCTAGGAAGAAGAAATGATCCTCTTGGCCTGTGTTCATCTGTCTGCATTGCTGTGTTGCTAAGGAGGTGGAGATCTTTGACAGCATGTGTGAATAGGATCATCTGTGGCATTTTTCAAGTGATTGACTCAGAATGTCGCTTTCTCTCCCAGACTGGATAGTAAGCGATGAGCTCAAACCCAAACAGGAAGGCTGGGGTACACATTGGTGGATGTGAGAATGCACAGAAATGAACACACACCGAATCGTGATCGTACTCATGCTCAGACAACCCTATCCATGAGCTATATGTTTACATGCTAGACACACACGGGGAAACTGATGGAGACGTGTTACAAAACAATAAAAGGTGTCTTCGTTTTTGCCCCCATTTATCAGACTGGTCTGAGATCAATTTTGGTTTAACCTTAGCACGTAGTCTCACCATGTTTTTATTTCCTGTGGTTTTATTTTCCTGTGGTGCTTGTTGGAGGAAGAGGCTTCCTGCTGCTGTTCAGTCTTTTAGTAGAAATTTTGCCTGACTCTTCTTGGTGTGGAGGAAACCATAGACAGGTGGGTTTCTCTGTAATCCACGCAGCAGACTGCCGATGGATATTTCTTTTTCATTGTCACACCATCAGCTATTTAATGTGGGAGCTGGTACTGTGTCCTGTCGGGACAGCTTGGGAAATAAGTTTTGGGATGGCCGGTCCTGAGTCCTGGGCATCTGCAAGTCACTCATTGTCAAGGACAGCTCTGAGCTAAGCAACCCACATGAAGATTTCAGTTTCACGGTTTTGTGATGGAATGATTTTAGCACATAAATCCAGACAACTTGACCACTAGTCGGTCGCCAATGTTCTTAAAAATACATGCTTGGGAACATTTTTTTTTTCTTCTTTTATTGTTAAACCCAGAAATTAAAATAAAAAAATCCTACAATGTAAACCAGCAGCAATTAAAGATTACGAGACCAACATTAAACACAGTCATACGTTTTTAGCCGGGCTTGCAGTTATAACAGTGGTGTTGTCTGACAACACACAGCCTTTGTCCAGACTGAAATATCTAAACAAGAAAGTAGAGATTAAAGCTGACTTAGTTTGGTGACCTTTTGTTTCACCCACTTTGATCTGGACTTTTTTCCCACATTTGTGCCTTAGACTGTAGAATATTCACATAGTAACGATGACATCACCCACTGGTTTATAGGCGGTCATTTTTGAAGCCTCCCATTTCTCATTTTATCATCATTAAAATTGCCTATTTTGGAAGCAACAACAGATGGATGTAGTAAAAGATGTAGTAAATATTATAACAGCCACACCTTTCAACAGTGTTAACTTAAAGAAAAATAACTTTTAAGGGTATTTGCTGAATTGTTTCAAAGTCATCACAGAAGAAGAGGATACAGACAACCAAGATGAAAACAAACCAGATTCCTCTAACTCATTTTACTTTTCCTAGTATGAGTTACAAGAATCTGGCAGGCCACACAAAAAACAATTAGTGTCTAAGCAGTGTAAGTCACTGAGACCACTACAGTCACCTTGGCTACCAATCCCCACGTGCAAGGCAGCCTTTCCTGCAGAGGTACATGGAAGGATCTAAGTATAGTCTTTATTCAGTTTTTAATTCTATTAACATTTTAAGTTTAGGCCTCCATGACTTATTATGTATTTGTTTACAAGACCAAGTTAATCCAAGGGATTTTCTCACCAAATCTGACACACAGATACAGACATATGGGAACATTGGGGCCATCTGTGTGTGGCCACCTTGGATTTGCTACAAGAGGAAATAAAATCGAAATGATGTTATCATCAGAGGAGCAAATAGTGTAAGAGTGCCAACAGGCTCCCCACATCTAGGCCACTACTTTCCACATATACGTCTGACACAGTGGAGAATTCAGGGGTGGACCTGGGGGCCTGTGGTTCACCAGAGTTCAGCTGCTTCAAATATGGACACACAGGTTTTTCATCTTTCTTTAATTTGGCAGTGAATAAATACCGAATGGGCAAACTTTGATTGAAGCTGGGGTGAATTACTTTCCATTAGTGTGCATCCATACTCGAGGCATGTGAGGATTGCCCTTGTAACAAAGAACAATGGGAAACAGAAAAATGGAAACAGCTTTTCGAATTAACGGATGGAAATCCTGACTGGAACCAAGTTTAAGACCTGGAGTGGAAACATAAACTCTGAATTTGTAAAACAATTTAGCTTTTTAGTATTGCATCTTTTCTTGTTTTTTGTACCATCGCTTCTCAGTATCTTTTACTTTAAAATGATGATTGTGCGTTGTATATCACTCCAAGACAGCAGCAGCAAATATGAGCCATCTTTTAATCTACTGCTTACAAAAAACTTCTGTCTGTGTCATTAATGTTCAAAACCACAGACCAGATTACAGAGCATTGTTGAGCAGGCTTATTTTTAGTTATTGCTAATGTTCATTTCCTTCTGCACAGTCACAATTTATTCTTTGTACAGCTTTTGGGACTGTTCAGGCTTTTGATAACATCTTTTGAACATCTGGGTATTTCCAAAGTACAGTAAAACACGCCTGGTAATGGAAAAATTGCAGTACTTAACTGAACTTTTATATTGTTTTCAACCTTGAAACCTAGTTGGAGAGTCAGATTTTCCAAACATGTATCTGTGCTGACAGACACATCCATCCTGTCTGATAATAATGGTATTACGTTATACAATATTGAGCCACTAATGTACGTGATTATGACTGAGCTGAAAAAAAGAACATTTCCAATTAAATTTCAGGAAAGCCTGTACAGTCCCAAATGCACTCAAACCCAGTCAAGTGAACTTCGTATTATCCTTATCAGAGAAAACTAGTTGTCTGGGGACCATGAACGCCTGTAAAAAATGTTAATATTAAATCCACCTAGCACAGAAAAGTTATGTAATGTAATTATCACTGTCATTGCTCTTTATTCACATTAGCCAGTTAGCAAATGTTAGTTTCCCAAGAGTTGAGACATACCACCACTATGCCTTTAAGGAAATGATATAACATATGTGTAGTTACACTTTACGGCACAGTTGTGATACAGAAAGGCAGCGCAAACTAAGGGGTCACTGATGCAGGGTGTATGTTACAAAAGGGGGTGAAGAGTAATGTCAAAGTATATTCACCTACTTTATGCACATGCTGAGTTGTTTAGGACAAAGTGATGGATAAATTAACAGAGAGTAGTAAAAGTAGCATGAAAACATGTTTAATTTATGTCCCTCAACAACATTGTAACTGACTTTGAGCCAGTAAAATCTAGTAAACAGAATTGCTGTATTTCATATTAGCCTTACGGACTGCCTCTGTACCTGATGGAAGCATTAAAACTTATCATAACATTTGTCTTGTATTCAGAGTGGCATTTGCTGCCTGTTTTTCTGGTTTAAAATCAGACTTGGTACTCTGTGAACTAACACACAAGCTCCTCCCTTCATCTCATGGAGGGGGGGCTGCAGCTGCCTCCCGCACACAGCGTCCCATCTGAATTCCTGCGTCACTGCTTGAGAATGCGAGGCATGCTTCTTCCATCAGCGCCTGTCCACCAGGTCATCGGCCAGTCACCCACACAACCCCTGACCTGAGCCCTGTCCAGCTGCTCACACCCTCCTCCAATCACAGGAAGAAGCCCAGGGCAGAGTTTCTGTCTCCACAGGAGATTTAACTGAAGACTTAGACAGGCGTGGACTCGCTTGTTCACTTTTGTTAGACATTGCTCCTGTTTATTTGGGATTCTGCTAAAGTCAGCGCATGCAACATTTCCCTCAAATCCAAAGCAGCATAAGCTGATGGTGTTGCTGGTATTCTTAAAACATCTGATTATACACCATGATGGCACAAATACACGCAGAGAATATCAGCAGATCTGAGAGGATCGCCAAAAAATACCACGTAATGAGCATCATGTGATTCACAAGTTTGTGTTTGTGTGTGTGCAGCATGGTGTGTGTCAGAAATGTTGGATTTGTGTTATGTGACAGCATCCACTGTGAAATGTCATGTTTAGATATCTGCAAAGAGATCAACACCCCCCACCCCTACCACTCCCACCACCCCACCTCTCTGTAGGTGGCTCCTAATTACATCCAATGAGGCTGAAAACAGAGCTGCAGTATGTTTTAGTATGGTGTTGGACAAGAAAGCCTGCATTATGAAACAAGGTAAAATGCTAACAACAACAAACAACATTAACTAAAGCCAATCTGTCCTAAAAGGAATGAAGATGAAGTTAATCTGACGTTGATGAGGGAAAACATATGGGATATGGGCAAAGGCGGAGTCCATTTCCTCATTCCAGTGAAACTTCAGGAATCAAATTTGGGTTTAGGTGTCCGTTTATGACGGCAAGGTCTTTATGTGATAGAAGGGAAAAAAGTTACCAGGTGATGGTTCAAAATAAAATATTACAGTGTAAAGCTTTTAACCTTTCTAAGCTGCTTTTAAAAACGTATTCTATTTTGGATTAACTTGTCCGATTTAATGTTAATGATGCAACAGTTTGTCAACCCAGGCGCACTCCCATTTTCTCCTTTATGTCTTTTATTTGGGGAAGTAACTCGCATGTAATTGGGCAATTACTTATAACTGCATATATTTGGACTTACATTCTTTTAGGCAGTGTTTCTGCTGTTACTAAACAAATTCAGCTCAGTCCAAATCGAAAAACATCCCTCTTGAGATGTTTAGAAATCATTTCAACCCCAAAATGAAAAAAAAATGCAACACATTTTTGCCTCAGTCGTCATTGCTGAACTGCCCTTCACCTTAAGATTAGTGAGCAAATTCCTGAATATGAATCTGAAAAACAGCCTGTAGTGACCCACAAGTGACGTGGTTTTAAAACTGATGTTATGCTAGATTAGATCAGATTAGTCTCCGTGCTTATCTACCTACCTGCAGGCACATGTCGCCAGAGGGGAGCTGGAGACGACAAAGCCAGCTGAGATCACAACTCTTTGGATATAATATCTTTTTTGGGTGAAAAATAATGAATAAAAATACATATCACTGGTAACCGGCTGAAATAAAGAGGTGACAAACTGTCTTTTTTAATGTTTATTCTTCTAAAAGAATGGCTGTACTCCTGACAGCAGGAAGCAGACCTTTATGACCATCACAGTGTGGCTGAGAGCAGAGGATAAGCAAGGCTTTTAAAAAAGAAAGTCAGAGGAAAATCAGAGCTATGACTCAGCTGAACGTTTTTCTTCCAGCCAGTTTTTTTCACTCAAGACAAGTTCTCTCCTGTGTCTGAATGTCACATCCTTTTAATAAACCCCATAACCAGATCTTCTCAAATCATGCTTATCTTGATAAGTTGTCCATCTATGTGATCCTTGTCGGAGAAGTTCTTCAGTTCAAAGCCGAGAGGAGAAAACGTTTTTCCAAGTTTTTACTTTTACCCTCATTTCACTTTGCTCCTTTCCTGGGAATAAGGCCACAAATTAGGTGGAGAAATAGAAGAAAAAAGGCTCACGTCAGTCTATAGATTTATGAAAGACTTACAGTCATTTCTGCATTCACATGGGAAACTCTTTTCACGTGCAAACGCAAGTTTGCTTTTTTTTTTTCTTCTCTGCACGTGTGTGTGTCCACTCTCCAATCAGCGAACATGTGTAAAAAACCAGATGAAATGTGTAGACCCCCCTGATGTGGCTGCAGGGCAGGGCTTATGGTTGCACTCACGAGGCAAAAGTTGTTTGAAAATGTCAGAAAGCAGAAATCTTTCTCTGAGGGCTGTTTTTTTTTTTTTCACTGTTAAAATGAACTCACCACTAAACTTAAGTTATTGCTGCTGTCAATGACAAGCAGCCTCTCCAAATGGTGAAATAAAAGTGTTTGCATAAATGTTGATGCTTATCTCTGTATAGTTGGAACTTACAGCAATTCTCAGTTATTAATTTGGTTTCTAGTTATGTCAAGAATGTCTCCACAATAGTAGTTCCAGCTTGTCAGTGGAATTAGCTCTAAATACTTAAACTACTTTGGCATGAATTATGAACAATCTTAGGCACCCTTTTAAGATTTACTGCAAGGTAATAAATTTAGTTTAATTTCTCTGTTTATCGAACACATTTGTGTTGTTTTTGTTGTTTTCGTGAAGGAAGTCTGCCATAATTGTACCAGATTTAAGAGAAACGATTGATTTATTGAAAAGGAAAGCTTGAGGTTTATACTGGTGATTTATTCCAAGCCTTTCATCAAAGAAAAACAGATAGCAATCTTTGTAAACCCTGCAGAAAAGCAAGCGATGGGGATCCTTTATTAGATGCAGAAGAGCCGGAGTGTGATAAGGAAGACTGCACACCACATCAAAAGAAACATCTCCCATTATCTCTCACTCATATACGCTGAACTGTCACATCTTCTGAACTAGGGTTTGCTGTTCATC
>JAOWBL010008767.1:16628-42271 GCA_028564865.1 Zenarchopterus dispar
AAAGAAACATCTCCCATTATCTCTCACTCATATACGCTGAACTGTCACATCTTCTGAACTAGGGTTTGCTGTTCATCATTTTGCAACATCTTTCCACTGTTGAACATCACAAGCTCAGCCTCTCCCCCTTCTCGCTCCGTAAACTCTCACTATTTATCACTAAAGTTAGACTCTCCTGTATGCAGTCACACATCCTCTCGTGGTGGTCTTAGCAGGGAAACCATATTGTGTTGGTCCAAGAGAGGTGCTGAGAGGGTAGAAATAAGGGAAAGACACCACAAACTCCGTTCCATCCTGCCAACTGAGTGCTCAGGAAGGAGAGGTTTATTTAATGGGTAAGCAGGCCCCCTAGCATGGCTGATTTGTCTGAAATAGCCTACACTTGAGCTGCCTCCACATACTGTGCTACTGGTCTTTTTGGTTGCAGTGCTCATGCCTAGATGAGAACAGTTTAGTTTACATAACACCAGCAGCCTTAGAAAGGGATGGTAGAGGCTTACTTTCCTCACCATTTCTTGACCTTCTTACATTTAATCATCTATAATATGTGGAAGACTTGGACTGATAGAGCAACTTAGTGATGAAAGATTGGAAAACATTGCTCCACTTGATTTATCGCTAAGAAAAGGATGGTTCCATTACCTCATCAGGCAGTTGAGCTGAAACCACGTATAAAGTTTTTACCAGAAAATACTCCTTCAGGGCTCTTGAGCCCCGCATACTCTAATAACGTCTTGTTGACATTCAGAAGATAAATATTCTCCCAGATGATGTGTGTGTCACGGTAGCTGACTCATTTGTCCTCATCAATACTGATAAACATTATTCAGTGACATGAGATGTTTATTGCATGCCTATGCAAAAAAAAAAAAAAAAGAAAGAAATAAAAGATGATGAACCAAGTCAAGTTAGAAGTACATGTGTTTGATAGCTTCTGATAGCCTGACCAGCCATATTAATTCTCTTCCTCCTCGGTATGAAGACTCACTCTGGTTCCTCTGGGTTTGACAAGGAGTTTCAGGGGGAATTGCCAATGGTACCAGAAGAAACTGCTTCTTGACACCACAGGATAGGCATGCAACCAGTCAGAGTAACAAAGTGTGTTACTGTGGTCATCTTGGTTTATTAGTAGTTCATGGAGGCTCCTTTAAGAGTCACCACATAAATCCCACTCATGCCCTGCAGCAAATGTTTCAGCATGTTCTGTACTGGTGGAAATGGCTAGTGACATGGATATGGATCCCCTCCCATTCACAAAGAGGACGGTGAATGAGTCGGGCTGACCAGGCCAGGCTTTCCATGGCTCCTGAAGTTATAAGCAGTTTCAGATCCATCACTGATTCTCTAATGTATTTCATAAGAGGGTTAGCTATTGTCCTTTGTCATTGCTCACTGCCACAACACCAAAATGATTTCAGCATGAAGAATTACTCCTGTTATATCTCAGGGGCATGTGGGGGACAGACAGACTGGCTAGATGAATGCTGGGATTGTCTGCTCAGGTTCTCATAATCACTGTCTCACTCATGCCTTCCTGCTGTCTCCTCTTTTGTGCTTCCTTTTGTAAATCCTGTTGTGGACAATCACACATTTGTAAACTTAAGATTTAACACTTAAACTCTAAATCATCTTCATCTTTCCTCGCTTTTCCAAAGGCGTAATGGAAAAGCTGAGTGTGCCACACACTAGTGTGAGAGGCTAACCTTTGACCCCTGTGCCTGAGTGGCTGTGCTGTTGATTTGGCCTTTAAATGTTCTGCTGCTTGTAATCTTCCTCTCAGACGGGAAAGTCCCTCAACTCTGGAGATTTATTAGCAAAGCGAGTGGGAGGTCGAGAGTGTTTTGGTCTCATGTTGTCTTGTCGGGGACAGTGGTGACGTTTCATCTCAGATTGCAGCAGTCTGAAATCAAGAGCTTCACTTTATGGTAATTCGGTAGATTGGTTTGATGTGCAGCTCTGTTGAATATAGGTACTGCCAAAACAGCTCACTGTGTAAATTTCTGCTCTGATGCATTCACAGTGTTGCATGTCATCCACACACAAAAAAAAGAAGATAAAAACAGAAAGGAGGCCTCCCCCTCTGGCAGTTACTGTCATCACTGTACACATTGCTATGAAGTCAGCCCAACTTTACATATTTTATATATTTTACCTCAACTTTAAGGAAGTAAAACAAAACTAAACAACCAACTACACTTACATGAAAGTATAAGTGAAGTATAACAAAACAGGCAACTGGCATTCTGTTTGTCAGTAGTAGCATGTAGAGCATGATCTGTATACTAAATCCAACTTTTAATCCAGACTTTCTCCCTCTCCTTGGTGCATTACTCAACCACTTAGACCCTGGTATTATTGCTTAAGCTTGTAATCACATATAATCCTTTTATACACTGGCCAAAATACTTGCAAATATCTGCTGACATGTGCTGTGGGAAAGAGTTTAATCTACAGTAAAATGACTGCAGGAATCCAAGTTATCAATCAGCTCTGATTCACTTTTTCTTTACAGGAACATGTGTCAATCATCTGAATCCTCCTGCATGAGGGCTCTGAAATTTGGAGCAACATCTTGTGGACAAAAATAGTGAAACTGATCCATTTTTACCTGCCTGTAAGACAGCTGGCAGCTCACTGTGTGGGCTGACTTTTGCATTTCAATCAGAAACAACAAACAAGATTAATTATCTCAGAAAGTCAAGCTTATTATGAAATGTGAAGTACAGTGTAATGCCATCCACTTGTGTTTTCATATTTAACAGACTTCACTTACGAGGATCAGTAGTAATAGTAGCAGTAGTTTATTCTTTCTTATTTTTAATTATTATTGTTACATATTTTTTGTTAGCAGGTAT
Source organism: Zenarchopterus dispar (assembly GCA_028564865.1). Classification (NCBI taxonomy): domain Eukaryota; kingdom Metazoa; phylum Chordata; class Actinopteri; order Beloniformes; family Zenarchopteridae; genus Zenarchopterus; species Zenarchopterus dispar. The sequence goes on from JAOWBL010008767.1 coordinate 19,484, forward strand.
ACATACATAAAACATGCTTATTTTTGTGTGGAAAGTGATTCAATGACAGTTACTTGAGTGGACAGTTTAGGAAGCAGGACAGTGTTCATGAAAGGATGCACAGATCCAGGTTCAATGGAGAGAGGAAGAGATATACAGTGAAGACTTCCAATAAGCAACTACAACTTAAAGCAGACCAGAAAAAAACTTAATAACATTACAACATAAGTCCACAGTTGCAACTGTGCTTCATACCATATAAAATCCACCATCTCTGATATGCTTACAACCAACATTTTTAGTGCCTTCAGTTGTCTTGTACTATTTTTTACGTTTTGTTATTTCTAGGTTGCTTTGCTGCATTGAGACATTAAAAAGAATGAAGTAATTTTGTTCATCTGTCTTGGCAGCAAAAAACAGCTTTCACACATGTTTTTGCTTAATCCTGTGCAACATGGTAGAAAAAGCCTGGCTGGTAGCATCTGTGGGATCCCCCACATGGGGTCCAATTTCAGTCACTATATACCTTTGATACACACTCCCCAGTGTTAAGTAAAGGCAACGTGACAGAGACAAAACACTCTTGTTTCCAGATTTCTGCAAGCGGGCAGAGGTTTTCCAGTCTAAGAAAAGACGCCTCTATGAGAAAGGAAACTGATGGAGTGGGAGATCAGACGATCGCAGCATTAGAAAAAGATGTTGGCTAATGGAGTCTGTTTTCTTGAAGTTCTTGAGAAACACTGACGCGCGTGTGTGTGTGTGTGTTTTACTGTCTTTTAATAAGGGAGGAACGCAAGAAAGGTGTTTTGAGGAGGGCATGAAGGTGGCGTGGGAGGAGGAAGACATTATGGGGGATTTTCCACCATGTCTGCAGGGCCTAAAACGTGCGCACCTTGTGTTATTTGAGGTTTCTAAACAAAGCTGGCCTTGTGTGCCGCGAAACTGCTCAGGAAGTGAGGGTGGACATGAGAAAAAGAGGGATGGTAAAGTCAGGATACAGTAGCTGGTGTGGTTTCAGGTGGTCCCAGGATACGTCAAAAGGAGAAGGCTGTTTGGTCTCTCAGCGTTAAGTCTCACCAAGCTCAGCTGATAAGTCCAAGGATAAAGGGAGCAGTCATTTCCTCGACATCCAGATGATGTCAGCCGCAGAGCAGACATGGCTGAAAGTAAAAACAGCAAAGTTCAAGCTGGCAGGTCCACATTAGGTCACAAAGGAGAAAAAAGTCTGTTTTAAAAACTAATAGATTCTGGATCACGAGCGCCTGTTTCACATTGTGAGCTCTCTGTGAGTTCAAGCCACTGTGGTCAAGTGTGTTAATTTATTTTTCCCCTTAATCAAAGCCAGCAGTTTCCAGACACATGAAGCACCAGGCCAAATCCAGGTTGGCTCCTGTGAATAGTGGCATTATTATTCTGCTACTGTTTTCTTTTAAATGAGCTGTCCTGGGTACCTTTAGGAAAGAAGTCAGAGAGAGGAAGTGAGGGGTGTTTTTAATGCCGCATCATGCCTTAAATGTGCATTGAAGGAGCCTTTTTAGCAGTAACTCCAGAGAGGTCTTTTTTTTTTCTTTCAGGAGTTCCTTTGACATGCTCCTGTAGCGGGAACATAGTGTGGCCAAGGACAGACACGGTGCAGCGTTGTCAGCAAGAACATACTGCAGAGCGGTAGAGGGGTGGTGTGATGTACAGAACAGTAAAGAGAGGGAGGGAGGGAGGGAGGATATGGAAGTAGACAAGTTTACCCAGTGACATCACTCACTTTTTTTCCCCCCATAGTGTGTACTTAATTTGTTTGCCATGTAATGCACACCTTGTCTGGCTGGCTGGTTTCCTGACAAGCTTGGAAAAAATTATGAGTTACAAAGATGTCATGTGGAAATGTGCTATTTGATTTATCAGAAGTGCAAAAGCAAACCTTTGTCTGATTTACTTACCTGGGATCATGAAGCTGTGGGCTGACATGTTCATTGTACACTGAAGAGTTCACGTGGTATTTGAACAAACACTGAAGCAGCTTCTTGTCCATGAAAGTTGTAGAGTTAATTAAATGGGAGACTTCAGCATGCGTGATGGAGAGTTTAATTAGTAAAAGGGATGTTTTCCTTACCAACTTGTCTCAGACATGAATCAAAATCGTCCTTTGACGATCTGAACTTGCTTGTGTACTAAGACATCTGTTCAGTCAAATATAATGGTGGGTTTTCAGCGTAAACAGAGAATAAATAGTTTTCCAGACTTCCAGGAATTTTTAGATTCCTTGAATCATCACTCAGTGTGCTCGCTTGGCCTTTGAAATGATCCTGTGTAGGAGGAAGTGGGTGTCTGGCTCATGGGAAGGCAATCATCCCTGAAGAGAGTTCCTGGTACCCGGCATTACTGCCAGAACCTTGACTCGTCATACTGTACCTGCTAAAGCTATAACAGGCATAAAAAATAAAAATAAAAAACTGCCTTGTTTATGATTTATAAGTATCATTAAATTCTCTACATCTTACTTTCAATAAGAGTCTTAAATTCATCAGCTACCACATGAAACTGATATATTTATTTCTCATTTCCTCTCAAGATTTCAGCGGTCGATGGACGATCAAAAACTTTTGCATTTCATTGCGTAATTTCACTGAAGCAGATTTAACCCTCCTAACTAATATTTGATCATGTTAGAAATCTTTTTTAAAAAAATACAAGGGTTACAAGTTGGGGATTAATTTTATGGAATTATTTATCAATTGATCACCCCTGTTTGTCTGTGAAACATTACAGATGATGAGCAACAGCCCCAAAACCCGCAGATATTAAGTTTGCCATGATGGAAAAGAAAAAAAAGTCTTCACAGAAACATCTTTATTTTTTCATGGAGACATTAAAATGTGTCTTTAATTTAAAGTGGTCATTTCCGTCTCTGTATTTTTTTATTTTTGGAATGCAGAACTCCTCTAGCTTTCATTATAAAAGTTTTACATGAGTCACGGTTCAGAAATATTTTATAGTTGCTCTTTCTTAAGCCCGTTAGTTTATTCACTGCCTAAAACAAGTTCCAGTCTCTTTAAAAGCCGCTTACTGAGGTTAAAGAGACTGCAACCAAATGTAATATTATTACTTCTATTTTCCGTGGATGGTGGCCATTTCCTAAATCCATTTGATCATATTTAAACCTGGGTCAGATCCAAAGTATGACAAATGGTTGGACAAACCTTCACAGCAACAGAGGTTACCACAGGATATTATTCTCCAGTAAATATCACCTGTTTATTATCTAACACTGGTGCTTTTAGTCATTCAATCCAAAGTTGTGCATTACATTTTCCCTACCAGTATCCCATTTACAGTTTATTGAGCTGCACTTGGTGCCTGCAGGAAATGACCTGAAGAAATCTGTCATAAGCTGGTGTCAGCCCTTTATAAAGATGAAAATTAAACTCTGGGTCCTACAACTTTGTCCAGACATGAAAGCCAGAGCCGCTAATAAGCCTGTTGCAACCCAGAAAGAAGTAAACAAAAAAAAACAAAAAACCCACATCTTCTTGAAAACTCTAATATAAGTTTTGATCACATTCTTCTCTTTTACCCCTGGTTATATATGTGGTGCTATAACATTTGAGGCTGTTTGATCTGCTTTAGGCACATCTGTACTTGTGAATTACAAGTTGTAGTTAACTGCTGAATCCAAGGAACATATTTTGCGATATGTTTGCTTGGTTTGGAGATAAACACTAACTGTACAACAAACATGAAAATCATCCATCTTACACTCAAATTCCAGTCAAGTTAAGGTAAACTCCGTTCCTCTTCCTGAGAAGCTACAAACAGAGGGGAGCTTCACACGGATGACTGAAATGTTTGGTGACCATCTATGCTGACACCTCTTAGCCAGTGTTAATGTGGCTGGAAGAGATTTCCTCAAGAACTGTGAAGTTGAATGTGATCTTTACGTTTTTGTGCTAGTTTTGATGTAGTTATAACAACATTCGGTGTGATGTTAACTTTCTAACTTCAAGAGCTTTTCACATGGGTTAAGTTGTCATTTTATATCTAATGGTCAGTAGACACTACTGCACAGAGAAGGCCTTTATGGAAGCTAAAACAGTGTTTTTTGTATAAGTGTTTATGATGTGATTTGTAAACACACCTTCTTAACATATCCTTCATTAAAGGCAGGGTAAGTAATTCTATGTGATTTTTTTTATCCCAGAACACATTTTCTTACATTCAGTAACTGTTTCCTTACTAACCACTATCTGCCTATCTCATGAGCACATTGATTAAAAAAAAAAAAGAAGAAGAAAAAGAAAAAGAAAAACAGCCCTTATACACACATACAGTCTTGGCTCCATTAATCGGAAACAAAGAGAATGAGGGCAGCCTGTCCCCAAAAGTTAATGAATATTGCTTCAGTCAGCCACCGGCAGGGGGAGGGTTTATGCTTGTCCACGTGAAGGGGGGTGAGGAGTGGGGTCTTGGGAGAGTTCATGATGGGTTGTGTTTTCTCAGGAAGGACTGGGGGAGGGGAAGGGAGCATCTACCTCTCCCTCTTTAGTTTGTATTTCCTTTCCAATAGCAACAGACGTCATCCAAAAACCTTTTACCACACCAGTTAAGATATGTTTGACAATCTTGCATCAGACTAACTTCCTGAAGCAAAAACAGTTTCTCTTTTTCACTGATCTTAAAGCCAACAGTCATTTCATATCCAATAACTATTTGGAAGTCACTCTATGTACTAGTAACACTTCTGATCAGATCCTGGCATAAGACACAATGAAGTGCACCAATAGTGGGAGAAAGTGGTATTACTGCCCAAATACTGCAATATTGTCATCACAGCAGATTTGTAGCCCCCATGTGGTCAGGAGTGGTATCACTACATCGACTGGCTTTAAAACTGTTATTGGATGTGTAAGGGTTATTTTTATATGCATGCATATGTTGCTGCTGAAATATGATTATTGAACAGTAGCTATGAAAGTATTATTAACAGTATTATTTGAATAACTTCTGGTGGTATAATTTTTCCCCTTATCATGCAGTGAAACTTCAAAGTTCAGCACCATTACTTCACCTTACAAAAAAAAAAAAAAAAAAGGCCAGCCATCGCTGGCTCAGATTCTGAAGAGGAGTATTCACCCTCTGATGATGATTTATTAAAAAAAAAAAAAAAAAAAAAAAGTTCAGCACCATTATGTCAAAGACAGTTCAAAAACAGTAGTTTCTCTCAGTGGTCAAACTAGAGTTTCAGGGGGAAAAAATATTCTTTTAGCAACTTCAGGAGGTAAAGTTTCTGATTTATAGCAATTTCTCCCCTTCTTGTAACATCATGTTTTGGTGTTATAATTAAGCTTATTAAAAAAAAAAAAAAAAAAAAAAAAAAAAGACAGAGGTAGGCGTATGAAATAGACAAAAACTGAGCTGGGTTGTCACTCCTTTCAACTTCATGTGAAACTCTGAATCTTTACAGTAAGGCTAAACAGTTAACCTCTGTTTTTATGCATTTTGAGAACCTGGGGAAATATTTGAAACAACTTATCTCTCAGGTGTTCGTCACAGCTTGGACTGTTCACAGCTGATGCCAGCTACTCTCCTTATTTCCTAAGGCAGTACAGTAATGTCTGTCACAGCCATCAGTCGTCGTGCGTAACTGGGTTAATTGTGGTATTAAAATAAGTGCTCGTAGTCACAACATCATTGCTGTTTCTGTGGCGTCAGCTCAGTCCTATGTGCATACCGGTGAATCAAGCAGGAGGCCTGGAGGAGCATGCCGATATGCGTTTGACTTGGCGCAGCGCTGTGCCCACATCAAGAGTACTTCTCTCCGATTGGCAGGACAGGAGCAAGGCAAACCGAGCACTGAGTGGTAGTCATTCACGTCTACAGGTGCTTCTTTCAAACTCTTGAGTGAGGAAAAATATACTCATGGGCTACGCGATGTATGCTCCTGAATATGTTCAAAGATTTGCTTTTAGTGGCAGACTTTCAGTGCTGCTGTCATTTTAAATCTTGTAGCTAAAGTCAAAAGTCACTGTGTGCAGATAAAACATTTCTGCTGCTTGGTGCCAGCTACAATTTCCAGCAACTGTGTTTGAAGTGGAGCGACTTGTTACCTGGATGGAGCTCAGTGTGAGTGAAGCAGCGTTTTTCAGTGACACTAAATCAGGCTTTACACTACTTTAGTTGTGCAAATAACAAATGTTAAAGTATGTAGCGACTCTGCTGTTGTCAGTCTATAATTACAGACAGGGGGAAAAAAAAGAAAATGTTAATTGTTCACCACAGCAGTATGTTGTTTATTCCCTAGAAGGTTTATTTTTGATCTGCTGGATTTATCATAAAAAGCATTCAGTCCATCATTTTCTATACACCTTATCTTGTTTAGGGTTAAGAGTAGTAGCCAATCTCAGTTATCATGAGACAAGACTCCCCTGGATGCATTGCCAGTCTTTGACAGAACAACACGGAGACAACTGAGACACACAGTCTTGTGTATAATATGTCATGTAATACAGCTTAATATGAGCCACTCAGTAGGAAGCACTGCATTGTGGGTGATGATACACAACTCTAGTACATGTAAGAACCTGTGTCAGAAGCTTTTGTTTTTATTTTTCACCATTTTTGCTGTGTGTATTTTGTGTATATGACTGTTTTTAGACTGTATATTACTTTACATAACACTATTTAGTGCATTAAAAGCATCACCTTAAACCTCTGATTCATCTTTTCTGTCTCTGCGTTTTACGGTGCTTAGTTTGACATAAGAGCATGTGGGTTTTTTTTCACAGTCCTAATGCTTCGACCCACTGTATGTATTCACAACTTGAATTCTCTATGATTTATCACTTTGCATAAAAATGTGAAAATACCAGGGGTGAACTCATGCAGTAAATCCGCCTCCAAGTCCATTATGTGGTGCAGGAAAGCTGAACATCTTTTTTTTTAAATCATTCATAAGAAGCTTTCAGGGTTCAGTTAAAGGATATGTCAACACTTTAACTGTTTTTAAACACAAGGTCCTCCATATACTACATCTATAGGACTTTTTTTCTCTGACAAGCGCTGTTAAAATGCTAGCTAGGGTTACGAGAATCCCATGTTTTAAGGAAACAGATACAGTGAATGTCCAGAGTTTAAAGCTCCCATTCCTGCATCTTCTGTATACACTTCAATCACCCTGATATTTTGTGAAGGACGCAACCACTGGGGGCACATTGCAGAACCACGTGTGTGCATGTGTGTGTGAATGTGCTTGAGGCTGTTGCATCATTTCGAGAAGAGTTTCACCCTCAGATACACCACTTTCTTCTGTTCAAAATGCATTCCAGGTTTTACTGTGCAGCCACGTACTCAAAAAAACATTTTGATAAACCCAAATTTCTGTCAGGCTGTTTATGCACTCGTCTGTCAGTTCCTCTGAGGACATCAACAGAAGACTATTTTAATTTGTTTCATTTACTTTTTCTCATGCATGTAAACGCACTCACTCGCTGATTGATTCAGGCCACATGTTGTATCTTTTTCTTTAGAAGGGCATGTTGTGTTTCTTCCAGCAGGACTGTTCAATATTTTTTTCATAATGTATTGTGCAGATTTTTGGAACATTGTTCACCTGTCTTGTAGAAAGCACTAAGCACCTTGTTTTTGCATCGACAGCATGTGGGTGTGCACTTTGGGAACTCTGCAGGAATGAGCATTTTAAATTTCAGTGACCGGGAATCCCCAAGACTTGGAAGATTTTAGCATTTGAAAACTTGATCTCTCCATCTAACACCATCAAAATGACACAAAAATGCAGAACAATGCCCTTTGTTGTAGCAAACGTCTCTATGAACAAACATTAGTCAGTGCTGAGGGGTAAAGCTCAGAGGAGGTGATTTTGGCCATCAGACCAGCCTGACCTTCTCAGCTGTCAAGAGAATTTGAGACACACTGGGATCTGCTTTATGTTTACACCTGTTGGCCAGAGTGAAGGGTTTAAACAAATACAGTCGGATGTCTCTGCAGGAACTATAAACCACTCAGCAACTCCTGTCTCTGGCCTTGTCTGATTTTACCTTTTTGTATCTGTTTTTTATTTCCTCACAACTATTGGGCTGTTCTCTTGTGCTTTCTCTTCACTTCTCTCATCTGATGTCATCTTCTAGTAATCATTGTCAAGCAGCACATAATGACCCTTTTTTTAGAAGCAATTTTATATGCAACCTCTTTTTTTTTTTTTTTTAAAGCATAAACTGTTTGGGATTACTGTGATCAGTCCCACATTCGGCCCGAGTCCAAAAACACATAAAGAACCATTCTCAGCAGCTTGAGGAGCAGGTAGTCCTGCAGCAGATGGTAATGTCTCTGCAGAGTCCTGATCTACTATCTCCTGGAGCCAATTTCAGATTACATGATTAGAAAGAGACATCCCAAACCCACAGAACTTTGAAAAGAGCGTGTGAGTTAAAAAATCTTAAACTTTTCCAAGTAGGAGAGCTTTTGTTGAAGAAAACTGCACTTACATCAAAGGTATAGCTGCTTCTTCTGCACTTTCTCTGACAGTCAAATTATAAGCACTGTAACTGTTTCTATGGTTATGTGTCTATAATAGATACTTCTTTAGGCAACTGTCATCCCTGGTGGGTGGGTATTATCAGTCAATATTCCATTATATTACTTCCAAGATCCTCTAAGTTGAGATGCTTTGAGTGCAAAGAACTCATCTGTTATATTAGCTGTTAAGATGACAGCTTTCATTGAATAACAGGATGTGGATGGGAACAGTTTGTCCTCCTAAATCTGCTCAGTTCTTCTCTGTTCTGCTGGAGCAAAATTCAGATATATGGCACTGAAGTTGCCAGGAATCCAGTTTTTAAAAGAGCTGGAGTATGCCGTATTTTTTTGTTGAGTGGGCTCCTTCCTCCTGAAGATGAAGCTTCAGATGAAAGACTCAGATTGTTTTTGTCAGGGAAGCACATGAACTTTTCTTTTTTTTTTTAAAAAATCATTCAAGGTTTAGTCATAAACTTCCTGTTTTCTGTCAAAATATTAGAATCTAATTTCTTGTTTTAATGCTTTTAAAATACTTACATGAAAGAAAGACAACACTTTCTGGATGTATGTTTATTGGAAAGTCCTTTTCACACGGTTATAGACGACAAAAACTTTTTGTTTCAAGTCTGTTTTGCTCATTTTAAGAAATTTAGTAAAGAAAATTCTTACCCCATTGGCAAATATAATTTTGCCTAAAAAAAGACAATTTTGACTAGATTAATGTAATATTCTGCTTATTTTTTGAGGGGCTCTTTTCACAGTGCAGTAGGCTCATGCTGTTTGAACTTAATCTGGATTGAACTGATTTCCTAAAAATGCAAAAGTGAATTTTAGCCTGAAATCTTGAAAAAATATCTCTAGCTCCTAGTTCTTGTCTCTTGGTTTTTAATAAAAGGGTTACTATGTTGCTATAATGAGTGTAATAACAACTCTTTTCTTTGTTTTTCTGTCCGTTTTCCCTTTCTAGTTGAAGCAGCCTGACAAGGCAGCAGCGGCAGCTCACACCTACTTCCAGGCCAATCCGGAGCACGTGGAGATGAGCCAGAACCTGGAGCAGTACAAAGACCTGGAGGGCGTCAACGAAGACCACTTTGTGGACCGAGAAGCCCGGCCTCACCAAGTAAAGACAGAAAATCCTCTGTGTGGTCTTTGACAGTTTACCCACCAGTTTTTGTCTTCATGTTTGGCCTGGGATTTACTTTTTCTGCTTCACTTCTTTCTAAAAGGAGAAAATACAGCTGCTGTTTCTCAGTGAATGAACCTCTGCTTTAATCGTCCTTACAGTTAAAAGGCTGGAAACCCTTTTGAAACTTTTAGTTGCTATTGTGGTGAAGCCCTGAATGATGATGTTTTACTCCTTTTTCTGCAGCTCGTGCTGTTTTTCTTTCAGACCTTTATCTGTCCATTTTTAAATGAAACTTGAGTTCTGTCCTCCGAAATACATTTCACATTTACTTATATCAAATCTTCCTTTAACATTGCTCAAATTTTATGTTAAATGTGTCTTAGTAAGTCTGACTACTGCTCAGCTCTTGTTTCTGTGGTTGCACACTTTAAGCACTGAGTTTTTATGTTTCATACTTGGCTTTTCAGACTCTCTAGGAGATTGGTCCACAAATTCTCATGGAAGAGCAAACAAATGTGCTCTAAATCTTATTATATACACTCAGCACCCACTTTATTGGGTATATCATGTGTGTTTAATAAAGTGGCTGTCCTTTCTGGCTACAACACACACAAACTTTCCCTCCTCCTGTTTACTCCAAAGCTGCTGCGAAAGACTTGATGTTCACCAGAGGACTTGGAAAAGCTTTTATGAACCAGTTGCAGCTTTATGTGCTGTTGGGTCATGAGAACTCTGCAGATATTGGTGCTGAAAGACATAAATGTGCCTGTTATTCTGTGTCTGTTGTCCGTGACAGCGCTCCTTCACAGAGGCAGTGAGGTTATACGACAAGGGCGACTACGAAGGAGCCATCGCTCTGTTCGAGGAAGCTTTGGTGGAATACTATAAAGCAGATGTGGAGTGCCGGGCCCTTTGCCAAGGTCCACAGAAGTTTGAGGGCCACGATCACCTCCGGTACCGCTACAGCCTACATGAACTCGTATCAGGTAAGGGTGAAAAGCTCTCCTCAAGTAACACAGACAATGTCATCGGTACAAATGTTTAAAGCAGACAGAAGCAGTGTTTAGTCTATCTTTTTAGCTGCAAAAGCACTGGATTAGAATTCCAGACATAATATGGCTTTCTTAGTATGGTAAATTGTAAATATAATTACATACTATAATAGTAATTACTTACCACATAGACAAACATTTAGGCTTTTAGAGTTAAGACACTATTTATGTTAGTAACCTAATAATTTCCGCCCTCTTTCTGTGTTCCATCCACAAAAGTAGGCTGATGTTGAACTTCCATTGATATGACGGCTGCAGATCTTGCCCTTCAGACTTCTTTTAATTTGAGTAGCATAACAGTAATTACAGTATTATTTTAAAGACTGACAAGTTTCAGCTCCCCAACTCTCTGCTCATTGCATCACTTTAAAATCGCTGATATGCCACCTCAGAAACTCTTCCTTGAAGTATTTATTTAAGAAAAAGGTTGAATGTGCCTAAGTTTGTTCAGGATTGTTGCGTAATTAACTGACAGTCCTTTAACAGAGGTTCATAAACTCTTCTAAAGTCTGTTAGAGTTTAAGGGAAAAGTCATGTGCCTGGTTTGTTGGTTTGTGGAGCACTTTATCAGCTTATTATGACTTCTCCATCACCACTTCTGGAATTACTGCACGGCTCTGAGGCTGAGCTGTCAGGGCCAAACACGGCCAAACCGCCCTCTTCATGCTCGCGAGGTGTTCAGATCTGACTGGCAACAGCAAGGCTCTGGGTCGTAGGTCAGATGAGGGCCGCCAAATGGACAAAGTACATGAACTCATAAAGGTGGAAAATATCTCAGGTATCAAATCACTGTAGGTTCTAAGATCTATATCCAGCGCTGTACTGTGACCCATGAATAAAAGTAAAAAACAGTTAAAACCCATGTCAACACAGTCTTACAGAGTGGTAGAAATATTTATTACAATGGAAAAAAGAAACAAGAGTTGGAAAACAATTAAAACAAACTTAAAAAAGTTTCTAATTGTCTGTTTTCTGTTTAGAATATTAAAACTAACACTAACTAAGCCTCCTGATAGTCTTTTGTATCGGGTTAATATGCGCCATATATGCACAGTCTTTAGTTTAATCTAGCAAGCAGATCTTGTCAGTGTTGTTCTGCCTCTGTTCCCTTAACTACATGTAATTTCTGTATTTTCCACATTTAAAAGGGGGGCAAAATAGATGGTTAGTTCAATACAGTTTCAAATATTTAATCAATACTAATTATTTTTCATTGTTCAGCGGTCTTTTCCTGTGGTAATAGAGAGGTTTTGGATTTCTTGCTGATTAAAAAGTTGAATGTGTTTTGATTGGAGCAAATTCAAACTGAGCATTTCTATAGTAATATTTGTATTAAAGAAAAACCACACAGAGGAGTTTTGGGTGGTTTACCACTGAAGCACCAGGAGCCCTAATGTCTTAATGAGATGGAAAACAGTGGGGCAGCTCTACTAAATTTAGTTTACTCTCTAAAGCAAACCTAGTTTTACTCCAATTTTCTTATAATTATGTTTGATTTCTGCTTTAATAGTTGAATCTCCACTGAAACAATAAAGCCAACTTATGATGCCATTTAGATGTGTCATGTTTTACTGTTTAAGCTCCTTGCACACACCAGAGCCAGCAGATCGGTCTACGCCAGCTCACCAGCTGAGGGAAAATCATCCAATTGTACACGTCCTATTAAGAATAAAAAAAACATGAAACCTTGAGAAATAACAGTAGGTTTGGTTGTGTCCCAGTGAATGCAAAGATGTTGAGTTCCATTCAAAACTATTAGCTGCGATGCACAATTTGCTGTGGGATTTGGTTAACATGCTCTATTACCATCTTTGTCGGTCCGGACCATTCCAGTCCAGCAGTTCAGTCCAGTTTAAACTCCTGAACCAGGGTGGAGGAAAGGTGTGCACCCCATACTCAAAATTAACTCATAGTTACTCAACCAGATTACTAGGCAGAAACTTTGGTTAGAGATGCCTTTGTTTGCATGAGTTGAGCCCTTTTTTCTGGAAATTGAGGCGGTCTTGTGCAGCTGGTGTGATCTTGTGCGGTAGCCGTAACCTCATCTCACATATGTATCGCAGGGCTGCATAAATACTGAAAGACAGCTAATTAGTTTTGGCCGGGCTTTGTTTTACTTAGAATCGAGGGTTTATTTTCCGTAGCACTACCATGAAAAGGTCTACGATCGTCATGTTTATCGATGTGAGATGTATATATTTGCACTGGTGAAGCAATCCGCTGTGCGAGTTGGATAAAAAACAAAGGATTTCACAGACTTACTTCCGTTTGTTTAAGTACACGTTTCAGTTTTTGACCCTCGAATCGGCTCCAGATCTCTGCTCCTTTGGCAGTCTTAGAGGGATCAAAACACACCACGACCGCTCGGTCTGAGACCGAGGAAGGTTATGCGGCAGCTGCTCAAGAGTGACCTCACTGTACACACATGCTCACTTACACACTCTCCTGGCTCATCTCTTAATGCTCAACATAAGGAAATGAAATGATATGTGGCGCCCTGTAGAACCTGGACGCCTCAAAGGATCAACAAAGAATGGGGCTAATCCTCGCCTAAAGGAGCAGAAACACGTGAATTTGTGAAAATGGAATTATGTTTTGTTGGACGAGCTGCATTTGATTCGACACAGCTCATCAGGATGAAGTTAATTCCACTGTTTTTCTTTTTTTTCCACTAAACATGTGTTCTTAAGAGGCTGGCCAAACAGACTGGACAACAGTTGAGAACATTATCCCACCACTGTTGCCCTAAAATAACAGAACTAAGTTTCTCCAGTATAAACGGTTATTTCCAGCATCAACACACAACACAATGTTCTTTAATCATCAGGGTTGAGGTTGCAATATATATGAAGTATGACGTGATGTAACTTCCTGGGAGTAGTTAAGGATTAGCTGCTGTTGCATTACATCAGACTGGGTGCATGTCACATAGTAGTTCACTTGTGTAAATGAAAGATTTTCTTTAAGCCTGAGTTGATGTCACACAGATGATTTCAGCTAAGTGGATGACTCTGAGCGATAGACCACACTCTGCGGGCACATAAATAAGTACCACAGTATCTAATTATACAGAGCCACTTTTGCAGCTGCGTCTGTGCATTGCATTGGTTTCAAATTGTGGGATGGACATATAAAGTTTAATTGAAAACCACCATTGCAAAAGCTTATTTTCTGTGAATACAAGTCCTTTATTATGTATTTCTATCCTGAATGATGCATATTCTATTGGAGGCTTCCTCCTTTCTGCAAAGTTTTTATTTTCTGACGGGGAGCAAGATGGGGTCTGGGTTACGTAACCTTCACAACTCACAGTTATGATAAGTGTTAGCATTTTTATCTTTCTGGAAAATCTCACAGTCCTTTGCAAAACAGGATGGAAAAAATAAACCAAACAAGGCGTTTAAAATGAGAGCGCAAAAGAGAGATTGTTATAAAACTTACAAAAACAAAAAACAGCCAGCAGCATTTGAGCTATGCATTATTTTGGAGAGATAACTACTGGCATTTTTCAGGAATTCTGTGTAATCATGCAGTATGTTTCCATAGTTTCCTCAAATGTGTGTGTGTGTGTGTGATGACAATGAATAAATTGCACAGCTTAAACTCCACTGATGTCATTTGAGTCATCTGTGTTTGTCATTAATCCACCAAATCTGACTCTTCTCTTTATACAAAAGTCTCTCACCACAATCTGCAAAGACATGCAGAAGCAGATGTTCTTTCAGTACATTTGAGTTACATTATACGTGAAGCTCTTTATGTTATCTTTTACAGGTTCTAAGATAAGGAGTGGTTATTGAACATTTATGAGAGTAAGGTGTAAACTATTAAATCTTCACAGGGGAAAAATCACCAAGAAATAAAGTCTTAACAAGCTCTATCCTGCTACATTTGACATCTATGAGAAATTTAAACCCTTGATCCATATTGTTGCAGATCACTTCACTCAGGTGCTGCACTGTGAACACGAGTGCGTGAGAGACCTTGCAACTCGACCGGGTCGCCTTTCACCCATGGAGAACTACTTGCCCCTGCACTATGACTATCTTCAGTTTGCATATTTCAAAGGTAAGCTATCCAAGGTCTTTTACGATTTCTTGACAGTTCAAAATAAGTCAGAGAATGTTCAGAGGTTTTGCTGGAAATTTTCTGTGGAACTGTGTATCAGAAGAAATGATTTGGAAGTTCTCACGTGCGACATCCTACTATGTTTGGTATACAAGTATGAACAAAAAGGATGAACACGCCCGCAGGTTACACACCTACACATGCACATGCACATGCAAGCAGTCACAGTGACCACAAAGAGCTGCAGACAGGCTGAGTCACCCTGTGAGGAGTTTGTTGCACGCTATTAACATTATTATTATGTTGTGTCTCTTTGAACCTTTAAATGGCCGGATCCAGTCTGAGTCTCAAATTTAGGTGTGTGAGTAAATGGGAATCATCTTTTTCCTTTGTTGCTGATGAAGAAAAGCTCTTTTAAGAGATGGTCTTGGCAATGCAACAAAGTGCATATGGAAAAGACAGCGTGCCGAATAGATGCGAGATCACTAGATTATACATAATGAGCCTGAAGCATTTGGCTCTAATAAAGAAAAGTGGAAAATTGGTTCTGTGCAAACACACTGAGAGGAGGCCTCCCACCACCCAGTGATGGATGTGGATGTTATAAGCCGAGGCAGAACACCCACATATACACCACATGAGATGGCAGGTGTGAAAAAACTGTAGAAATGAAGTTCGCTTTTTTACCAGCCTGAAAAGGTCCTTCACCCATCACAGTTAAATAGTTTCACTCTAAAGATGGTCATGGCTCACAGAGTGCTTATGAACAGACTAAACCACTTTTAATCAGTTATAGATGTTGAAATTTTTATTACATCGAAGCCACTTTATTTAATTTGTGGTCACCATTTTCTGTTCAACAAATATACTTTATTCATTCTTAGCTTCACTTCATTTATTCTTTTATCATCTCTGTAACTAAAGCATAAATGCCACTAGTCTTAATGTGAAAAGCTGTAAATCTAAAGTAGTTATTCCCCCACAAAGAAGCATCACTGGCTTCCTCTTACATTACGCAGTGCTGTGGCTTCACTTTGTTTCGCACTCTCCACGGCACAATGCTGCTCTGGACGTTTGCCATCACTCAGCGGCTGTTCATTGTGCCTTAGCTGCTTAAGTTTCCTTAATAAATCCTCGGTGACATTTTTCTGTTTGAGGTCAAATCTCCAGGCTCTCACTGACCTGGGAACACACAGCTGACCACAGAAGGCTTCGGCGAGAGCAGGAAGTCTTTGGTTAGCCTGAGTTAACCTGACTTCTTGTACTGTGTTTGCGTGTGCTGTTATCACCATGCCAACCAGTTTTTCCCTCACTGTGTAGATTTCAGGTGGGATAGATGGATCTCCCATTACACATAAGCCAAGCATTCAGAGCTCAATTAACGCTGGAAAACTTCTTTAACTCCTTCTTGTTTCTCTTCTGTGGTGCAGTGGACCGGCTGGAGGAGGCGCTGCGATGCGCTCTGACCTACCTTTTGTTCCACGAGGGTGAGGAGTTCATGACGGACAACGTGGATTACTACAGACAGGTTCTGGGACATGCCGGTGAGCCACGGGAGGTGAGAATCTGCCATCCCATAGTAACCTAGCAGGGTGTGATTATGTGTTTTGCACATAAGCTGCACTAGTTTTTGTTTAGTACAGTTTTAAAGAGACATTTATTGGAGAGAGAAGGAGAACCGAAAAGTGAGAGAGGTTGATGCAGCAAAAGGACAGAGACTGGTGTTTGGCAAATTGATAAACACCGCTGCTGGGTCATCGCACAACTAACATGGTAGCAGATAAGTAAAATAACCAGATATAATGTGCGCATCACAGAAGGGCTGTAGTATTGTAGTTGCAGAAGGTTTTTGCTACAGAAATTGAATGTGCAAAATTTCTGTTTGCAGATTACACTGAATTAAATGACCTATTGATATTTTACTGCACTTAGAAATGCAAAGGGGGGAAAAAAACAAGAGAGTCAAGGTAACTGGATTGAGTTAAAGTAGGAGACTGCTCCTTATATGCCACAGAACAGAGGAGGGAAAGGCAGTGAAGACATTGTGCAGCTCGTGAGGATGGACAGGGTTGAAGAAGTGTGTATTTGTTGAGAGACAAGAGGAAGCAGCTTTTTTGATCCATTTCTTTGGCAAACAGCTCCCCACTTAAAAGAAGTTGCCTCTTTAGTTTGTTTTCAATTTAAACGTGTTCTCCATCTCGCTACAGGTCTAAAGAACATATCATGCATACATGTTTTCAACAGAAATCTTCTTCCCACAATTATACATTTCTGAGTAATAAAAGAGTGATCATGTGTTCACTAGAAAAATCCCGTCAGGCTGGTCATGACCTGATCAGCAGCTGTGAAAAATCAAGCTGAAGTCGTCCTAGAAAGCCTGCTACTCATTAGAGCCGGCAGCGTTTACAGCAGGATGTGTGTGTATATATGTGAGATAAATGGACTCAAAGTTAACCTGCTGATGTATTTTTTTCTTTCCTTTTAACATAGCCCGCCTTCTTTGAATTCTCCTATCTTTCCAGCCCTTTCAGTTCCCACTACAGTAATTGGCATTCATATTCGCTCTCTCCTACTTCGGGAAGCTCGTTTGTAGAGTCGTAGATGTCAGTGCCAGGTACAACCGGCCTCGCTGCCAGAGATTTTTGGAATATTCAGGAACTGAGAAGGAGGAGGAAAAGTGGGCTAAGGGGCCTTCAGAAGTCTGTTTTCCAATTTTTGTTCCGGTTGTTTGGAGAAAAAATGCTGCAGGCTGCTCGGGTTTCGTAATCCCGCTCATCGTCACTGGTTTACTCTCTCTGATTTATTAGTTGAGCTGATTTATTTCTTCATGACAGAACTGACGCGCTAATTGCTGCACAGTTTATTTATTGAAGCTTTATTAAATACGTTTGGATAAAATGTATAAATCAGCCTGCATATCATAATTTCTGAAAACTTCCCAGGTATCGTCAGTGGTTAGCGTTCAAAATCCTGCATACACAAACAGACTTTATTTTGGCATTGATGTTGCATAACAATCCAACTTAAACCAAGGTTTGTTCTTAATTATGTTTTCAGTTTTGCTTGTCTGCTTGTCAGCAAGGTTATGCACAAACTCCTTTACCTGAGGTTTATGAAATTTGATGGAGCGGTGAAGCAAAGGAAGAATCCATAAAGTTTTGGAGTGACCTTTCTTTCTTTAAAAGTCTGAGATAGGCCACTCTGTCAGAGGCCCATTTGCAAGAGCAGGACGACTAAAACCTAAAACCAAAAAGCTGGTCAAATTAAGGCAAAACATCTGTCCTGCTCCACAGAGAGCAGGACACATAAACAATGACAAACCAAAAAAAAAGGAGGAATGAGGCAAACACTCCAGGGGCGAAGAGACACAGATGTAGACATTTCTAACATTTTCTTTAAAAAGTACAAAAAGAACAAAAAAAAATGGGGGGTGGGAGGGTAAAAATGAAAACAAAATGAAACTAACAACAGCCCAAACCACAAAGGCACAAGTAAACCCAGACTAAACCTTAAAGAGAGTTGGACCGGCCTCAGAGCAGAACCAGACTTTATTTATTTATTTATTTTTGGAACACTATACTGTTGCTGTCTTTCATTTTTTTACAAGTACATATCTATCAATATTTTATTGTTTTTATTTACTTTTTTTAGTACTGAGCAGAGTTGCACTAAATTTCTCTGTGACAGTAAAGTTCTGATTGTGATTCTGATAAACCTTTAATCACAACCAAGACCATGGCAGACTGGAGAAGCAGCAGATTTAACTTCTGTTCAAGTTTAAGCTCTGAAAGAGGAAAGTGATACCAATCAATGCCTGTGACATAAGTGAAATGACAGACAAACTCATGCTTTTTTTCTTTTTGATTGAAGTAAAAAAAAAGGAGATGACTGATATGTTCATTTTAGAATTTGGGAAATATGGTGGTGTTGAGCTGTGAATAAAGACAGGTTTTAAGCTTTAGGAATTTTTTTTTTCGTTTATTTTTCAAATCAAACAGCTGAGACTGTCAGATTGAAACTTTAAAAGAAAGTATTATGATTTCCGTGCAGCTGTTAAATGTGCTGTGTACACTGGTTGACATAATCAATCAATCAATGAATTAAATCAAAGTTTATTTTTAAAGCACTTTAACACCCATTAGAATGACCAAAGTGCTGTACTGGTACATTTAAAGAGAAAATAAACCAGCAAAATAAAATCATAGCATAGAACAATAACAGTAAAAACAACAGTAAAAAGTAAATGAATATAAAAAGAGAGGGCTGGGCTAACAACTCTGCTCACTGGTATTAAAAGCCAATGTGGAAAGATGCATTTTCAGAAGAGATTTAAAATCATCTAGAGTCCTGGCAGAGTTCACAGGAAGAGGGATGGTAACACATTTATGTGCACTTTAACAAACTCATAAACAACTCATAAAAAGCTTAACACATACTTTAAGTTTACTTTTTAATGTTTCTAACAAAACAATTACATTTATTCATACTTTTTACTAAGTTCCCCATGCTGTCATTAATAAGTCTTAGTCATGACTTTTTGGTTAAACAATAAATTTTTATGATCAGAATTATGAAAAAAAATTAATTCTTGGACTTGGTAAAATAACAGATTTTGCTTGTTCTGAGAACAGTGGTTTATTGATCCACCTATAAACACTTAACCATCTTCCCCATGTAAAATACCAATATGTCCTCCTGTAATTATTAATAATTAAAAAACAAAATTCAAAACTGTCTATACATAATACCACATTATGTTATTGTGACGATAATGTTCATAATTGTGTCCACCCTCATAGTAATACTTATATAAATGCTAACTCTGGTGTGTGTCTGTGTGAATGTGATCACAGAAAGCTGCATGGTACCTGAGGAGACACAAACAGGAACTGGAGCTTCTTTTAATTGGCAGCAAAATAATGGATGCAGAGTTCACCGAAGGGGTGGGTAAATATGATACAAATCTGTCAAAATTGCATGTACCTTTCCTGTATGTCTAAAAGAATTGAAGTACACTGTGATTCCTTCGTGACAAACAAGAGCCCAAGGACAGAAGGTTTGAATGTTTTAGTGTCAGTGATGTTGCATGTGGTCAGAATATGTGTCTGATGTGCAGCAGACCCTGGTCTGGGTGTGTAGCATCCATGTACCTCCTGCTGCTGGCTGACTCAGAGCAGGGTAACAGGTGTCTGGCACAGCCACCCTATACCCCTCTCTCTTTGGTCAACAGCACCCCCTACCGGTCAAACTAACATATTTCACATTTTAATCATTCAGCAATATCTGCACTCTATTCTCGTTTTTTTCAATGAAGCTTGTTAAATATGCTGCTAACAGACTTTGATTTTTTTTCTTTCAGAATTACTGGAGCAGTACAGGTGGGAGGGATGACTCAAACAGGTAAAAAAAAAAAAAGTGCCTTGTGAAACTGTGGAATTCAGCTATAATCAGTATTTTTCATTAAGGTACTTTGTTTAAAATTGCAATTTCCATATCTGTTTTCTCCACTCACAGGATTCCCTCTGGCACGGATGGCTGGATGGAGTATGTCCCCATCTCAGACAAGAAAGACGTTACTGCTGTTGATCCACAGCAGCTCAAAGAAGGTAACTATTTGCTCTGAGGACAAATACCAAAGATAAAGTAAACTGAGAGTTTAAAAAAATCTAAGACATGACATCAACAAGATAGCATTCATTAAATTACTCTTCTGTGATCTGTGTAGGGGGTCCTTTGTTATACGACAGTGTGCAGCTGGTGCAGAACTCATTGGACTTGAATGGGACACAGCGGGTGCTGCTCGATCATGTAATATCTGAGGAAGAGTGTACAGAGCTCAGAAATCTAGCACACGTAAGGACACTGCACCATCATAATGATAAAACAAGAAAAGGCTTGAATGGATGACCTGTAGCTTGATTTTTGGATAGTTCATTGCAGGAATATGTGCTCAAAGCTCATTTTGTTGATTTATTCTTGTCTTCCAGTCTGTCACCATGGCAGGAGATGGTTACAGAGGCAGGACGTCCCCACACACTCCCAACGAGAAGTTTGAAGGAGCCACTGTTCTCAAAACTCTGCAGGTACCCCAGTCATAAAAAACGTAAAGTATAATTTCATGTCAAATCATTTAAAATGTACACAAATCTCTTCTCCACAGCAGTTAAAGAGTTTGAGTTAAAGAGAATAAATTCACACTAGATTAAACTTTTGTATTTTGCCTACAGCTGCATCTGTCTCGATGCCTGTTTGAGCTGTTTGTGGGGTTTTTTTCTCGTCCCTGCAGTACGGTTACGAAGGCAGAGTGCCGCTGAGGAGCGCTCGCCTCTTCTACGACACCAGCGAGCGAGCCAGGCGAATTATCGAGTCCTATTTCATGCTGAACTCCACTCTACACTTCTCCTACACACACCTGGTGTGCCGGACAGCTATCACAGGTTGCTCATGCACAGAAACACACATTACATGATGCCACATCAGTCATTTATTCACATAAAGTCATTTACCTAAAGACTTGCTGTCATTCAAAGGCTCTAGCTTTCTCCCTCCCTCTGACCCTTCAGTCTTAAGTACTCAGAAGGAAACTCGTCATCAAAAGCCTTAGTATTTACATTTTTTCATCTATAATTTGTACTGATGCTTCAGATGGATTTTATTCAGCTATGTTTTAAAAAAATTGCTTCCATTTGTATAAATTTTGTTATATTCGGAATAATTATGTTTTCTGAAGCTAGTGATTTATATCCAGAGATAGCAAGAATAGTCCCCCCACCCCCCTCCCCCACCCCAACACATTGCACTACCACGTTCAAACAGCAGCTCACACTTTAGATGTTTAACAGAAAAAGCTCACATCCTTGCCTTTATCTGTTAGTGAAAACATCTGTAGTTAAATGATAATTACAGATGTTACAGATAATTGCAGATGATAATTACAGTGGAGTAAATATTATCTTTTCATGTACTGTCGATGTCAGATAAAAAAATAGCTCCAGGAATAAAAACTTGGAAATTTACAACCAATGGTCTCTATTTAGTTGATTTTACTTTAGTTGGTTTTGGTTTATAATTATATAGCGGGTCTGCTAGTGAAAATTGAACAATTCTCAAACTGTATAGTTCTGTAGCACCTTCTCCCATCTGTGGTCTTTATTTATTTGGAGTATAAACAAGATGTTTCAGGCAGTTTGAGAGGGAGGTTTTGTGTGAGAGATGTTCACTCCCTGTGCTTTTTTTGCTTTGCAACAAAATATTGACAGTAGAGGAAAAACTGGCCTCTTAGTCCTGGTCTTCAGAGCTTGCTATTTGTTTTTAGGCCAGCAAGATCACAGAAATGACCTGAGTCATCCCATCCATGCGGACAACTGTCTGCTTGACCCCGAGGCCAATGAGTGCTGGAAGGAACCTCCTGCTTACACTTACAGAGACTACAGGTATGAGGTTTTCTTTTTGTTACCGTTGATGAGACTGTGTTTGAGTAGCAAAATATTTCATTTTCCTGCACTAACAAACTCCTCTTTTTTGAAGTGCATTGCTATATCTAAATGGAGATTTCGAAGGAGGGGAGTTCATATTCACAGAAATGGATGCCAAAACAGTGACGGTGAGATGAGATTTACTTTGGAATTGAAAGATGAAGCGAACCGGAAAACAGCAACACTGAAAGATTAAACGAGCTTCTTTTGTAGTTTTACTTTTATGCCCCAAATGATGTCACCATGAACATTGCATTTCATGATTTGAAAGAAATTAGTTGTTAACACCATGTATGTTGTAAAGTGTTACTGATGTAAACAAACCATTTTGACCTCACTTCTGCTCCTCTCCAGGCATCAGTGAAACCCAAATGTGGGAGGATGGTGGGTTTCTCATCAGGTGGGGAGAATCCACATGGCGTGAAGGCCGTCACCAGTGGCCAAAGGTGTGCTGTGGCTTTGTGGTTCACCCTGGACCCGCTCTTCAGAGAACTGGTAAAATATGGTTTCACCAAGTTCTGAATGCAGTTTTTTCATTGAGAAGTTACTTCACAGTGAACATTTA
>JAOWBL010008775.1:0-22300 GCA_028564865.1 Zenarchopterus dispar
GTGTGTGTGTGTGTGTGTGTGTGTGTGTGTGTGTGTGTGTGTGTGTGTGTGTGTGTGTGTGTGTGTGTGTGTGGGCAGAAATTGTCCAAACTCTCAGGTTTTAAACCCCTCTGTGATAATGATCAGGGTCCAAAGAGAAATCATAGTTGATGTTAACTGTGAAGTTTTAGATCACACCGACTTTAAGGCAAAGTCAGGTACCTCAGATATTCCAGTTTACTGGGATTTAAAAGAACTTTAATTCCTCATTTCTTTCAATTAACAGATTGCTGATTTGCCAGTTTCAGAAGATCACACTTTTCTTGAAAGAAAATACACAACAGAGTAATGTCTGCCTGCAGAGAACAAAAACGAATGAGGACAGAACTTCACTACTGATACTAGTAGTATGAGCACTGCAGAGTTGTAGCTGAGGGATTTATGTGAAGGCGCCTTTTTTTTTTTTTAAACACACACGGAACATCTGCTGCCATGACATTTCTTAAAGACGTGGGGAATCTGCAGCAGATGTCCACACATGGCACCAAAACAAAGTTCTCCACTTATTTGTTCATTTTTCTTCCCTTCTTTAATCAACCCCTGCCTTTCTCCTCTTCTTTTGTTTCTCTTTCAAACAATTCTCAAGAAAATAACTGAATCTTTTTTAACAAGACCAAATCAGAAAAGGTTTTAATCGTAAGTTTAAAAAACAAAACAAAAACTAATAACACTGCTGATACGGTGGGATCCAACTTAACTGTTAGCAGTTAGATGTCTAAGAACAGTGATTAAAATTCACCAAAATCACAAAAAAAGATTTTAAAAAACTTCTGGATGGAGTTTAGAAAGTTTCCAGTATGCGACTGAACAGCCTACCTCACCTATTGTACTCAGCGAGGCCACAGAACCATTCTAGCTTTCACTTCTGCTCCCTGTGAGATTTTGCTTACGGCTCCAAGAGACTCTAAAATTACCTCTGTGTGCTTCTGTAGAGTTAAAGAAAGTGTAACTGTGGTCTTGCATGAGTCAGTCTGGAGTGGCGTTAAGGCGTGTTAGACTGGCACAGGACATGCATGAGCTCAGCATAACAGCAGTAGGGGTAACAGATGGGTTTCAGGTGAAAGTGGGGGCGCTTCAACAATCATCCCTGAGCCCCTTTTTGTTTGTCCTGGTGATTAATGGACAGGTTTAAAAATGAGGTGGACTTGATATTAAAGTTTTGCAGGTGACATGGAGGGCTGTAATGAGAGAAGGAAGCAAGTGGAAGAAAAACTGGAGAGGTGGACTTATGTACTGGGCTGAAGAGGAGTAAAGGTCAGTTACAGCAGGATAAAAAACGTGTCTAAATGAAGGGAGAATCAGTCTGAATGGTGAAGATACACGAAATAACTGGGAACAGGACTTCCAGTTATTCCAGAAGTTTAAATACTTGAGCTCAGCTGTTCAAAGAAACAGGGAGTGTGAAGAAGGGAGTTCAGGAAGAGTGGTTTGAACATATAAATACTCCAGATTTTACTTTAGAGGTTCTTCATGCATAAAACAATATTCCTGAGATGAACTTTGCTTTGATTGAAGCCATTCTTTGCTGTTTAGAAAAGAAAAAACGATGCTGGACTTTAGGTGAAACAGGTTCTCAGAGGTAGTCGCGAACACAACACTCACTTTAATGTCTCAGCTCAGATTAACGAATCAGATGTTGTTGCTATTAGCCGACGTTGAAAGTTTTTACTTTACTGCTCCCTCTGTGAGCGACTGTGAGACGTCACAGCAGCAGAATGTGGGTGATTCTTGGACTGATAAGTCATCTGATATAATGACAGGGCCATTTGATAGATGGATCTGTTTTTAGAGAGGCAGACGTGCACGTGGGAGCTGGCCTTGGGCAAACACAAAATCCCACAGGTCACAAAGGCAGATGGATGGACTGCAGTTCTCTGTCACTTTTATCACTTAAGTTTTTGTCCCTGAATTAATAAATCTGGATTCATGACTGGCAGCTCTTTGCTCATACCACCAGCTGCTGCCACCTTTAAGTAACCTTGACTTAATCAGAACCTCTTTATGACTCCACATCTACTGAACACATGACAAAAAATGAGCCCAATTTATCCCCCGCCAGTTTGCTCCATCCTTAAGCTCGTTCTTTAAAATGCCACCATCTCTCGATGAAGAATGAAGGACAGGGAGGGTCTGCAGACATCACGTCTCTCACATTCAAATCAAATAGGCTTTATTCTGAGGCTTATGTTCTTTCAGTGCAAAGCACCATCTCATTGAAAAGTAATAAATTCTGATGAGACAGGGTGGTTATGGAGCAGTGAGATAGACCCACATTTAAATCAGCCCTTTTCCCAGCATATTTTTATTTTTTTTTATCAACTTATTCTCAGTCTAGCTGCAAACTGGTGGAGATGAATTTCAAGCAGTCTGAGAAAATAACCACCTCCCCACCTCCACCCCCAAAAATGAACCACTTTGGTTTCTTAAACAATCAAACATCCAGCCAGAGATGGAGCACAAGTCAAGTAATCATGCAGCTGCTGCTGCTGCAAGAGTCAAAATTTAAAAACAAACTTGTGTCTTTTACATTAACTAAAAAGAGAACGTGAGAATACCTGTGACTTGCTTGTGGTAAGGGACTATGAAAATTATTTACAAAATGAAATAAAATAAGGAGGCAGGATGTATGCGGGGGTACGACCGTGACTGTTAATCATCGTGATGAATATGGAAATGATGGCACAGATTCAAACCATGATAGTCTTGATTTATTGACAGATCTAGCCAGGAAAATGACAGCAGGGGTCCATTTTTTATGGATGGTTATGTTGGCTAAATAATTTTCTGACAAAGTAGGCAAGTAATGATCCATTCCCCACTTCCACAGCAGAGGACCTGGTGGAGTCATGGCACTGGATGTCAGTTGTTCCATGAGTGTGTCTGAAGCGTGTCTAGTTTTCATTATTGTTTGAGCTAACGTTGCATTTCAAAGCCCATTAAAGCAGTGACCTACTAGTTTAAAAAAAAAAAAAAGACCTTATCTGTTTTATTTAGCCATTCTTTAGCCAGGAAGGCCCCAGCCAGATCACAGATCTTTTTTAAGAGTCTTGTCCAAGACGCAGCAGAAGCACATCCCACAGACAACAAACAGAGTTTAAAAAACATAGTTACAATAAAAACAACAATTCAGCCAATGTGAAAAGGACCTAAAAGCAATGGCAGGTCAGCTATTGTATCTCCAGGTCTTTCAGAGTAGATATAAAATTATGAAAAGAAACAAGGTCTCCAAGTTGAAGTTTTAAAATGTTTTATAAACTTTTCCAGTCTGAAGGAGCACAATACTGGATAACTTTATTTTTTTCCCCAAACTCTGTATGAACACCGGGGGATGGTAGGTAGTCCTCCGATCACGGTGCTCAAGGGCCGTCAGATTTCACACAAAGGCAGGGAGGGAGCAGACCCAGAAGGTCTTTGTGAATCAGTCTGAACCAGTATGAGCAAGTTTTCCAGATCAGGCCATCCAACCTGGGAATAAAGTTTTCAAGAGTGAGTCCCAGGTTTCCGCTCTGTTATAAAGCACAGGGAGGCCAGCTAAACTGAGTCAAGTTTATGTAACACATGTCCAGGGGAGCGCGTATAAAGTCCACCGAAGTCCAAAGTGAGCAAAAGTGTTGCAGGTACAAGTCTCTTCCTCTCATTAAACGAGAAAACACACTTTGTTTCTGGAGCAGAAGGCAAGGTTGAGGCACAGCTGTTTTGCAAGATGTGAGATTTTAAAGTCAAAAAGTCATCGATCATAACACTAAAACATTTAAGACTCGTATACTATAGCTTACTCTGCAAAGCCTCTTGTTTAAGTTTAGGACCTTTTTCAAAAAAAAAAAAAATCCTGTCGAAACATCCAACAACCTTCAACTGAGTGAGAAGAAGTTTGGCATTAAATTTTAATTTAAACCTAATTGACAAACTGCAGCGTTTTTACTATGTTAATCTTAATAATTGATGATAAATGGTCTAACTGAGACTCTGATTATATACAACTCACATTTTTAAATAATAAAGTTCATAAGTTATATACCTGCTTTTAACAATAAAATGTTTATCACGCTTTAACTGAAAAGTTTCAGTGAAATGGCTGTGGTCAGGCGCTCTGCTGTCCTGCCCAGTGATGGTTTGGATACGTTAAAGCCCCCAGGACCCGGGCTACAGCAGGTACAGGTTCCGATCACACTGTGATTGTGGGCCAGGAGTCCACAGGTCACAGGAGTGTCATAATGTGATAGTGTGATCATCTAAATGTGCCCTACAGGACCAAGCAAACGCTTGTCGACAATTAAAATGAGGTACAACACGGTACGGTGGCTGACGTTGTAGTACACCTGAAGGTACCTGGGGGCCAGCTAAATGGAGGACACTGATGCAAAGGAGGGGATGAGGTCAGATCTTTGATGCTAAACGTTTTATTTCAGTTGTGCTCTCCTGAAGAGCTGACCGCTGAGAAAATAGCACCTCATGTCATCAGGTTCAAAGAAAATACTAAAGTGGAAATTTAATTGCTTGTGAGATGAAAACAGTTGAAGATGTGAATAAATGACTCCCTATCATGAACAGCCCACCCCACCCCAGTGACATGTGAGCTCGTTTTGACAGAAACGGAGAAGCAGCGACGGCAACAACAACACGGGGGGAGTTTTTAGTCTGGACTTCAACAGAGATTTTATGACGAAGATGCAGCAAAGTCAAAGGCCCTGTCACCTTTCAGTTTCAGCGGTGAGGAGAGGACAAGTAAAAGGGCTGTTCCTCACAGATGTGACAGATCCGAGGTCTCGGTGAAGACAAATAATGCCAACGATGAAAGTTGAGACCTGTCCATTAAGAGTCTTAAGAACCGAGGGTAATTATTACCACTAGTGTGTGTGTGTGTGTGTGTGTGTGTGTGTGTGTGTGTGACAGAATGACAGGAATCGATACTGAAGATGTTTCTTGTTGGCCTCGCTCTCCAAATATCAGGGGAGATGGTGTCTTAGCCAACACAATATACCTGCTTGGTTTGAGTTTGGCTCGCTGCCAGCCAATAATATCTTCCCCTTTTTAGAGCTTTTCCAAACAATCAATACAGATGAGAAGAGTGCCTGCTGATGTTCCTTCTCCCTGTCCTCCGTCCAGATTTCCTCAATCAATTTCTGAATGTCCCTGAGCCAATTTAATACGTGAGGTTTTCTTCCCTTTTAAAGGACTCTGATACAGTAATTACAGTGAGGAAGACGGACGTGAGAGTGTACTCTGCATCTTCAATTTTGCAGCTCCTGAAACTATTCATTAAAACTTCCCAAGAGGAAAGTGAAAGCTTGCTTGCTCTCAGCTCGATAACTGCAGGGAATTGGAGATCCATCACACTTGTTGCAGAAACTACTAAATGAACTATTTTCAGTGGTTTCTTTTTAAATCATTTAAATAACTCAAGGACCTACTTTTTAGTGTTTTTTTTTTTTTCTAGAATGATAATCGAGTTGAAAACTGGAGCAAAAGAAGCAGCAGCATCCCCCTGTGAATCTTTCCGGCATCTTCTTGGACACCACACAGACACACCCGTTCTGGGTTTTTTTTTTTTTCTGCTTTTGAGAAAACATCAAATCCTGGAAATGCAAAACATAAAGAAACAACTTGTGGGATTTGGTGTATTTAAAAACTTGACAGACACCAGCCATGAGGGACAAGTGCTCCCGTCCAAAAACGACCCCCCCTTCTGAGTCGGACCAGACCCCAACCAACTGTCCCTGAATTTGCAACATATAAATAAGCTTCTTGATTAGTTTCTTTGCAAATCTGGAAAACAGGTCACAAAGCAGATCTGAGCAGACCTGCGGCTGCAGCTTGAGTCCCCTTTCTGAGTAGGTGTGTATAAATGATTGGAAATTTGACTTAATTTTCCATAATGGTAGACTTTTCAGAGATGGTCCAGAACTTTAGTAAGTCATTTGTTAAAATAGAGTTACAGAGTTCTAGTTTTGCTTTTTCTGTATCCTAAATAATAACAGTCAGCAAATTGTGAATTATAATCTCTTATTTTTTTCTGTTATTTTGTATATCCTAGTTATGTAAAAAGAAGTCATCAAGAATACGAGAAATGTAAAATGAACTGATTTCACTGCTTTTTTCACAGCCCTAATTACTTAATTATTCAAAACTACCAGTGTGTTTCACTAAGCAGCCAAAAAAATTGAAGCAGGATATAATCAGTGTTAATCAATACCTTTTTAGCTGGCCAAGAGGAATAATGAGCCATAATGGTGTGCTTCATCAAAGAGCACATTCAACATCCCACTCAGGCAGCACCAAAAGTCCACGGAGCCACTCACCTTCTCCATCTGTCCCACAAGACCCAAGCAGCGCTGAGGCGATGAGTGCAATAATCCCTCCGAGTCTTTTACTCCCCAGAGACATGTTGAAGCGACGGGGTGCTGCCGAGTGTACTCTCCCCGTTCCGTCCTTCCACCTCCTCCTCCTCCTCTCCGTCTGCTCCTCTCTTCTTCAGCTCCGCTCCGGTGCGCTGCGCTGCACCAGCAGAGCCTGCAGCAGTGTGTAGACGCTGGCCGGCTCCTGCCGAGGAGGAAGGATGCTCTCACGCAGGCTGCCAGTGTCAAGTGATGGAGACCAGGGAGCGGAGCAGGGAAATGAAGAGAATAGGCTCTTATGAGGCTGTGGCCGATCCGAGTCCTGCTCGCTGCCTCTCTCACTGAGATCCTGAGGAAGCTCGGAGTTCCTGGAGGGAATCCAGAAACCGGCTGATTTTGACAACACAGCACAGCGCCAGAGTGTGACTGTTATGATGCTGGAGGCTATAACCTGAAATCAAATAAAAGCAACAGAACTCAATCACTGCTGTAAATGAAACCAGAAATCAAAGTTAAACCTAACAGATAAATTGAGACAAAGCTTACACCTACAGAGAAACAACAACGGCCGAAGGTGTTTATCTCCCTGTGCATGAATAACAGTGGACTGAATCACTTCCAGTTTGTCTGTCTGGAGAAACCATGTTTACAGGTGAGAGAGGACCACAATCCAGGGTGCCCTTAGCTCCTCACACGGGCTCTGAAAAGTATCATAAAAAGTCTTGATCTTCTATTTCATTTCTTTTTAGAGCAGTTTGACATGAAAACAGGTACATTTATGTCTCAGAGCTCTGTCGTCCAGCGAGTCAACCTTGTTTGAAGTACCGCTTTCTCTTTTCAAAGCTCTGCTGTGGGATGAGGTTGGAAACCTTCACAAAATACATACCGGTGGAAGACAGGTGTTGAGATGAGACATGTCCCTGCTCTCCAGAAACTGCAAACTTTGTCCTTGTTGGCGAGGCTACAGAATCAGAAACTTTGGCTCCTGGGTTACCTGGAATTCTGAAATACAGTAAGTCTTATTTATCAGCAAACCAGTGCACAAAACTCTGTCTGAAATGGCAAAAATCATAAACTAGGAAAACCATCCATCCATCCATCCATCCATCAACTTGCACTTATCCACAGACCTCCCTCCCCTCAGCCACCTCTTCCAGCTCTTCAGGGGGATACCAAGGCGTTCCCAGGCCAGCCAGGAGACAAAATCCCTCCAGCATGTCCTGGTCTTCCTCAGGACTCCCACCCAGTAGGACATGCATGAAGACCAAGGCATAAGCCTTCAGGTGTTTCCTGTACAACACAGCATCCGACCCATTTGGCTGGTTCCAGGTGGGACCCTGGAAACCTGCATCCAGGTGAGGAATGTGTGACTCCATTTTTTTCTTATCCACTTGGGGAAATGAATCGCTCTTTGTCTGACACACCCCCCCCACAATCGATTTTGCTTTGAGTGACCCTACCAGGGGCAACTGCCCCCCCTCCCGACAACATAGCTTCTGGGATCACATGGGCACTCAGACCCCTCCACCACGATGAGGTCAACACCTCACGGAAGAGTGTAAACTAGAAACTAAAATGGATTCTCATAATTGTGTGATGAAGCTGCAAATCAATCAAAACTAATGCAACAGAACTGAGGCAAAGCCGGCGAAAGCAGGTCCTGTTAGAAGAGCAGCCCAGCAGCTGTGGTTTGGTCCTGGGCGCCTCCAGGGTGGATAGAGTTAAAACAAGATTTATGGTGAGCACAGAAACATCCACCCTTCAGCAGATGAATGTTCCCTGTAACACCCTCATAGTGTCATAGTCTGCATATACATCACTCTGCCCAGTGGAGGTCAAACATTCAAGTTTAGGTACAACAAGCAAACCGGATTCTTGACTGAAAAGTGCTTCAGATTTATACATCACTGCTTAAGAGGCATTTTTAAAAAATAAGGACGACGCACAATCAAATGCTGTTCCAGGTGTTCTTGTTTCCTTTGTGTATCTGAACCCTTTTACACTTTAATGAATCATTTTTGTCCATGCTCAAGGCCTTGGAAGTTCTTTGATAAAACACAGAGACCTTCCTTGCATACAAATACACATGGGTCGTTCCATATCAGCTTAATTGGAGATTTTAACCTTACAAGGTTGATTTGTTCTTTTTTTCTGGTGAAAGCTTTTTATTATCATGTCACTGGCATTTTTACTGGAGAGTGTTTTGATTTGCAATTTTTTTTACTTTAAATAATTGCCTAAGTTTAGGCATTCAAAAAGGTTCCTTGATGATTGTGAATTCCTTTCATTCTGCCTTTGGGGAAGGATAAATAACTGACCAGAACACTAGACCCGGTACGTCTAGCTTTCCTAATATGAACTGAGGTAAAGTGGAAAGTTTTCCTGTGGTCAGGAGAACTGAAACTTGAAATGGTCTCTGAAAACCACGGATGCTGCACCTGAGAGGGACTGTCCAACACGTTATCAAAAGCCCACGTCTCTGGTGGCGTGGGGCTACATTAGCATTTATGCACATAAAACACTCAACCATGTACTACATCCAACACAGAAGTTCAGTCTGTCCTTTTCACTGAATGAAAAAAATTGCATCATGATGAAACAAAAATTTTGTCTTTATTTCCAATTTACCCAATTTCACAACAATTTTTGAAAAGTTGGTTTTCAAAAGCACACATATTAATTTGTTAGAAGTTATAGATTATCTATCCCTCAGCCTTCACCCACTCCTCCAGAAGTAGCACTAAAAACTAAACTGAATATTTTCATCTTTACATGTATACTACACACACCAGTACATAAAAGTACTTTTTTTGTCAA
Organism: Zenarchopterus dispar; assembly: GCA_028564865.1. Taxonomy (NCBI): domain Eukaryota; kingdom Metazoa; phylum Chordata; class Actinopteri; order Beloniformes; family Zenarchopteridae; genus Zenarchopterus; species Zenarchopterus dispar. Next base: position 9,192 of record JAOWBL010008775.1, read on the forward strand.
GGGCACAAAAGAATCTGAAATGATGCTTAACAAGTACTTACTAGAGCTCTTGCCCTTGGGGTTGTTGGCAAGTATAACTTTAAATGCTGTTGTTCAAAGAAAAAGAATTCTGCCATAAAAGGAAAATTTAAATGAATTTTAAAAAAAGAAAAAAAGTGAAGGCTGGGTTTGACCCAGAGACCTCGGCGCTGAAAAGCACTGAGCCAAATAAAGACTCCTCTTGAGAACTGGAGAAACTGTCACCCTTTAACCGCTCTCAAACTCGGCCTGAATATTTAGTTAGACCTCAGGTTAATGAATATTCAAGTCTGATACACCTCATCAGTCATTTTGATGTGCTGGAGCGAAGTGAAATGCCAATTAGGCTGTTTGGCACAAAGTACCTTAACAGTTTTTAACGTGTCCACTTTTCAGCAAGTATTGATTGAGAAAAAGCTTGAATTTCAAAATAAGATTTCCCTCAATTAATCAAACCCCCCCAACCAGTTGTACAGCAGGAAAACTGCATCGGCTGCAGACGTCAGTCAGACACAAAGACCTCAGGGTGTGGGGGTTTGGCTCTTGACCCTGGTTCCAGGCAGAGACACCAGAGGAGCCTGGGTTGTTCCTTATGAAGGTCATGAATAGCTGTGGCAGCGATTCAGCTCTGCAAGGGTTCATAAAAACAAGCCATTATCTTTGCTGCACGCGCGCTGTTTCTCATCAAGGTCATGTGTTGCTGCTGCTTTCTGAAAGTTTCTTTGAAAGAGATGGAATTGTTACCCTAAATGGCTAATATTTATTCCCAGTGCAACATGCACTCAAAGGATCACATTCTCAGTGACAGTGATGTGAGAATTTGTATTTTCTGCATCTCATTTACACATTTATAATACTTACCAAAACAAAGAAGGTCCTGACGTGTAGAATCTCTGGAAGCTGCTTCACAAGTGCTGTTTTTATATCCTCTAAAGAGAACTCCTTGGAGGATATAAAAAGAGGAGTTCTTCAACTAAAATTTTCCTTGAGCTTATTGGAATGAAGAAGTTAAATCCAAGAGAAGGTTATTAAAGGTAAAACTGCAGTTCTTTCTTTTTCTCTGAAAAGCATCCAAATAGGACTTCACTGGTCTGATTTCATTGTAAGGACAAAAATAAAACAGGTACCTGGTTTTCAATAAAGTTCTCACAGGTCATGTGTGGTATGTCTTTCTAAGTGTACATGATGACATCACAGCTCAACGAGCGCGCTCACACGTCTCTGAAAACATCAGAGCAAATGTTCAAATCTGCTTTCTTCCTCTGTATGTATGCCGATCTAATGTTTTGAGCAGGAATATATCCAGGGATATTGACTATACTGCAGAAGAAGAGAATGTGGCGCTGCAGCTGAAATGTCCTCCGTTGCAGCCAGCTGAGGACATTTCACAAGTCCACAGGGACGGAGGTGCAGAGCAGACTGTTTATTAAGAAACGGCCCACATTCATGTTTGAATAGTTTCGATATGAACTATGACTAAGTCCATTCAAGTATGGATGTAGTGATGGAGGACATGAGTGGGGTTGGTGTGAGAGAGGAGGACACGGAGGAACGGGTTAGATGGAGACAGGCGAGTTGCTGTGGCGACCCCTGAAGGGAGCAACCGAAAGGAAAAGAAGACTACGTCCATCGTAGACTCACAGAAGAGTGTATAACAGAAAATTCTGCATCGGGGCCTTTATTCTCAGGGGACATCTGTGAAATCGAACACACTAAAGGAATGTGCCATCAAGTCTGGTTAGGATTTCTGCCTGGAGCTTTTATTTCACAGATAGGTGCTTCCTTCTGCCACCAGCAGCCATTTCAGTGTCAGATTATTGCTGTTATGTAATTCCTCTTGGATTCATCACAGACAGCTTTCGCGGGTCCTTCCACCCTAACCTACGTCACACCTGTGAAGGTCTTCGGCAGAGTTACTCAACTCTCTTTCTGCACCATCAGGGTCTCCATCCAGGACTGTTTGAGTACAGTTGGTGGCATCACTACTCGTTTGGCTTCTCCTGACGACTCGGCTTCCTCCTGTAATACTTTTGGGTTGTAGGACTTCAGAGACTGTTTCCATGCTTTAGGCTGTTTGTCAGGGGGACCTGGGTACAGATGAGTTTTGAATTTGAACAAGTGAGCCATGCCTTTGCCTTGCATTTGGGGACAGTGTTGCTTATGGAAAAAGGTAACTCTTTATAATTGGATGTTTTGCAGTAATCCGGGGGAGTTCAGAAGCAACAGGGAATCCATCACAATCTCATACTAGCTACAAAATAAGCATAATGTGGGCAAACAAAAGTGATTTACATGTAATTTGCATATGCATGATTATACAGGTGCACAAAGGCTTATTTTGGCATAAATCTGCTCTGCATAGCTCTATTTCCCCGCTGTACTGTACCCCTCAAATGAGCACTAACAAGACCTTAGCACTCAGCCAGAATGAGCTGCATGGCGCCTGGTTCATTTCTCCACTGATGCAGTGTTCTGCCAACGCCGATGATGCCGCCGCGTGATCATAATCACCAAGGCATGCAGGGTAAGGAATGATAACTGGCTGCAGAAACAAGAGCAGGCGCCGGTTGGTCTGCAGCGAAGGAGGGATGGCGAGGAACAATGACTCTGAAACGATACCAGAAACAGCAGGTAATGTCAACCTCACAGGAGAGGTGGGCTGTACCAGCCACGGCACTTTAAACACGTGCACGCCAGTCTTTGGTGCACGCACTCACACAATGGACAGCTGCTGCCTGCTCAGAGCTTCTCCAGCTGGCAGCACACGCAGGAATCAGACGGTGACAAATTCTGGCCACAGGTGCCACAACAAGTCACACATGTCATTATGTCACAAAGCATTTCCGATAAAAATCTGAAGCACACGCGTGTGCATGAGGCTCCACGTGTAAGCAGGAGACTTTTCAAAATGGTGCGAAACGCAGAATGAAATTCAGAAGCCAATATTGACAAAAGGGGAATGACTGACCTGCAGTGGGAACTGCAATGAACAGATCTGAACTTCTTGTCCATATTGGGAATTAAAACGGGATAGAAAAATTTCTCAAATGTCATACTTTGTGTCAAATCACATGGCTTTATAATCACATTTCTATTCTGTCAATGGTTCTTACAGTTATATCTTCCTTAAATTTAAAAAAAAAAAACCTTATTAAAACTGTTTTTATAACATAAAGTCGACAGGAAACAGGAAAGAATTTCCCTCTGCTCCAGTTTGTCCATCTATTGGAAACTTTTTTTTTCCTTTTTTGCTGAAAGCATCCACTTTGGGGTCTGAAATCACTATCAACTCAAAAATTGACAAAACACAACCATCTGTTTGTTTGGTGCCACTTGACTCTGACAATATCTCATTCAGCGAGTTTAAATCAGCTCAGAGTAGAATTATCCAGCTTCCCCATCTTTACCTTTGATCTTCACCTCAGATCAGCTGAAAATCATGCTGCATTTGCTGTGCCTCAGAAGTGTTAAATAAAAAGCCTTCGGCTTTGCTTTTTTACATCAACAGTAATATAGTTTACTTAACTTCAAAAAGAAATAAGTCAGCTTTGGATCTGGGATTTTTCTCAGTAAGGCATCATCAAAGGGCCACGTTTCCCACGGAGGAGCAAAGGATTTGTCCAACATCTGCGCTTACGCCGTTATTTTTAGTAAGATGTATTTACACTGTAGAATTACTGTAAACTAATAACTGTTACTGTAAACTAACAGACAGCTGCTGCTTCTTAAATGTTTGAGTGACAGTTCAGGTATTGATGACAACGAAAGACTGATGAGTGACAGGTCGGGGAAACCAATCAGATTTCGCTCCCGTGGTCCCGCCCCTTCAGCGGCCCATGACACAAGGTAATAATATTTTGAAAAGTGTGAAGAGCCAGGGTCAATAGTTTTATCTACATTATAACTATAGCAATAATTTCACCTATTTTGACCACTGTGCCACTGGTCTTTTTGAAGAAGATTCCTCAAATAAGAGCGAATTGACCTCAAGGAGAAGTAATTGTGTTTCAGCAGGCTGAAAGGATCACTACCCAGATTCTTCTTCTTGTCTCCATTTGCTCCATTTGCTCGAAAATGAAATGAGTTCACAGCGATTCTGTCAACCTCCGGATGTCCTTTATGTTTCCCTGTCATTCCAAGTCCATCCAGTTTTCAGATATTCCTTGTATTTAGAGCGCCACTCTTCCTCCACTGCAGTTTCAGTTTCATTCTTCCGTTTTACATAAACTTATTTACTGTTCTTCACCTGACTGTAACACCAGACGTAACATATTCGATACTTGAGTTCCTGAGACCTCTGTATGATCAAAAAGAAAAAAAAAAGGTTTATATAAACCAAAAAAATATAATAAAAAAACCCCAAAACAACACAACTATGGATAAACATATTTAAGCTCTCAGTGGGCCGTGGTAAGTGAAGACCTACTTACTGTAGCAAGAAGCTAATGTATTTATAATGACAATAAAATATTATTAAAAATTGGTAAATGCAAAACTGGAAGTATTTTTGATTTCTTTATATATAATTAATACTTTAAATTTTTAAAAAATTGTGTCAAGTGACCTCTTCATTACAAAAAATGGATCCGATGACTCTTTAAAAAGAATAATAATACAGATTTAGTTTGTAAGCATTTCTGGTGTTTAACCTGCTGAAATTCTCTGAGGAACAGAACTGAGCTTTTGTATCACAGAACACCCAGTGTTGGTATTCATCCCTTTTCTCACCCGCTGTGTCCCTCAGTTATCATATAATGGGAATGAGCCTGGGTGGAACATGTGACGATAATTACCTCATTTATTCAGACAACTGCATCACTTTGATACTGAAATCTTTTTTCTCATTAACATGTAAAAAAGATGCATGCTCTCATATTTAAGCTCCTTCATGCTGTCAGTGGTACAAATAAATCTAAAAACAAACAAAGAAATACATCATTTTATTTATTTTTCTTATCAAAACAGTTCTCTGTTTCTCTTTTGTTTGCCAATCATTAATCCAGTCCAAACTGGCATTAAAATCCATTAAGATGTTCAGTAAACACCAGCGTTATTTTTTTTTATATGATTGTTTAAAAATATATATTAAAAGGTGAAGGAGAAACACAGTGGGAAGTGTTTTTGCCAAATGGGAAAATATAAACAAAACATTGATCAGACAATTAGGAACTGGGAGTAATCAATAAAATTTTGAATGATTAAGCCAGACAGTATAAAGGATCAAATAAACCCAAAATCAAAATGCCATGACCACGACACCTAGAAGAAAAAAAATTAAAATTTACCCAAAAGAAATTAGTAGGAGGTTACGACAACAAATAAACAACTAGTGGCTGATTTGACCTTCCTTTCACCCTCCTCTGTGTTGTATCAGCTGATCCACATTCATATGTAAATGCCGACTGGCTGAAAACCAAAAACTTTCCAGTGAAAGAAGGAATAAATACGAAGTAGCAGATGAAGGAGCTGAAGAACAGCATTCAACCTAAAGCTTTCAGCTACTTTCAGCTGTTTCAGCGATCAAAAACTTCTGCTCCTTCACATCTGATGACTTTTGGTTCAGCAATTCCTCTTTGATTTGGAGATATAGATTTTTAAAATGAATTCCCCCTGTAAATTCAGGAATCCTCAGAGTGGAGGTCACATGACACAAGTCTTTTGGATTTCAGATGAATTTACTCCCGTCAGTTTTATACAACAGTTTTGGATTTAGGTTCAAAATGTAGGAAAATCTGTGATCTTTCCATTATTGTGCCTCTCAGATCTCTCTGACTTACTGAACTGGAGACATGAGCTGCTGAAAGAGAAAGTTTTTCCATTCTGGTTACTTCTCAATAGACCTTAGAGTGGAGACCACACGGCGGAGGGCACAATAAACCTTTCATGGCTCTAGTAGTGTGAATGCCCATTTTTAATAGTGCAGCTCCTTCTACAGATTAAACATTTATACGGTTTATAAAAAAATACATGTTAACAGTAGTACAATTTATACAATGCATAATTTCACGTTTATTTTATGGTTTATTTCTTCTCTGTGAATCATGTTTATGCAGTTTCTTGCTTGTTGTGCAGAGGTACCAGGTATGTCTCATGTGCTCATGTAGTCAGCATTTTGCTGCAGTTTTTTTTTCCTTATTGGAAATACTTCCCTTCGTCTTATCAGACATTGGATAGTTAAATAGATTAAGCATTTGTTTCTGGTACGTGGTCCACGTCTGAAACCTGTCAAGGACATGTTCAGTTAGGAATCAGTATATTTATATTTTACATCTGTGCAAATATCCCTCCCCAGACACATCAGGGTGTCCCTGTGTGATAATGAAACGCACCCAAAGGATCTCTGCACACAGCCGACTCTTTTGCAATTATAAAAGGAGTGTAGGTGTATTTCTATTTATAGTAGGCTACCTGTGGCGGCCTCCATGTGTCCATGTCATAGTTAAGAGAGACCTCTTGTGGACATTTTGAGGATTTTATTCTATTATTGTTCATTGTCAAAATTGCTGTTATTACATTTATTTCCCAATTATCCAGAGTAACTTCATTTGTACTAACTGTGAATGTTTATTATTTGTCCTTTCAGTTAACTACACACCCACAGATACCCATGCAAATGCGTCTGTTGGATTCAATTACAGATTGTTGACTCTTTCTTACAGAAAACTTAAGCCAGACTTGTACACCCCGGCATCCCAGCATATAAATATTTCACAACACCTGCACTGGAGTCACATGACTTATAGTGAGCGCTGAATACGTGTTTTCTAAGATCTTTTGCATGCAAACAAATTTCTTTATAGCCCCCACCTTCCACTCAACCCCTGAAATTAAACATCAAAACTTAGACATTTTCAGCAGTTTTCTCAGCTTTTAAAACAGATTTTACAGATTCCTTTCAAGCTTTAAGCAGATGTTCATGAGCCGTTCATCAGGCACTCAGCTCCCAGCATTCTCTTGCGAAATGCAGCAATTCTGTTTCCATTTCTCTTTATTGGCTGAAAGCTTCAAATGCTGCATACCTATTGTAATCCTGTTTTTCTTCATTTATTATTAAGGGCTGCCACTGTAAAAAATTGGAAACCCCCATATTACTATTGCTCATATTTATTCTTGTTATTATTTTCCTGTTTTCAGACATTTCAACACTTTTCACGCCTTATTGTATATTAGTTTGATTTACATAATCTGATTAGCATTATTCTGGAAACATTAATATATTTGGATTGCTAATATCTTAGCATATTGAGAATTAGCAAGATGCAAGAATAGCAAACATGTTGGCATCTTTGTATCATGCTATTTAGCATGTTAGCATTATGGTAATTAGCATTCATTCACTACTGAAAAGCATGCAATGTTGTTGCCAGCAAGTTTACCACAGGATTAGACCATTAGGATTAGACCTTACAAGCCTCACTGAGCATAATCTAGAAATCCATGACAAGCACAACTGCAGGAAAACTGAACAAGTACAATATATTTGGAAGAGTTACCAGGAGAAAGTCTCTCCATTTTGAAATGAAGATGAAACAAGGACTGAGGTTTGCAACACTGGATCTGAACAAACTATAAGGCTTCCTGAAAGATGGAACAATGTGGGACCACAGTGGAGTTGTTGAACCTTAATGTCCTGCACCATGTCTGGCAAGAACAAAAACACAACATTTCAGCAGAAACACCTCATGCTCACTGTCAAACATAAAGCTGTGATGATCTGGTGTTATAAAAGCCACAAGACCTGGACACCTTCCAGTCACTGAGTCCACCATTAACTACTCTACATACCAGAATATTGTACAACTAAATATGACGCCATCTAGTTTGAAATTGAAATTCTGGCCTGGAAAAAATGTTGTCATTTGACTGAGAACGCCTTCACGTCTCTACCCAGTCACCCCTGTAATGAAAACAAACCCAGCCTTGAGGTGCTACTTCTGAGACTTTTTTAAAAAACAAAGTCAGACAAGAGGATAAAAGTGATATCGGTATTCCTTTGGTGTATCCCAGATATATTTAAATAGCACCCCTCTGCAAACACCACCCTTATTAATCCCAGTTGTATGTCTTCTAGTAAAATGCCGCTGTCTCTGAAGTTCAACTTTATTTATTATTGATACATACTGCATCAAAAATTCATCAGAGCTCATTGTTCTGAATCAAGGCAGTCAAGTAAAAACAGTAACTAAAGTGAATTCAAGTGTACACCCACAACAGCAGACAGAAATACAAACGTCCTGTCAGGACTTGTGGGTAGGATAAACACAGCTACGGCGTCCTGAGCAGGTGGAGTCTGACAGCGTTTCTCATGAAGCTGTAGACTGGCTCTGCAGGATGCAGCTCATTTGTCAGCTGTTGGCTTGGTGTGGACATGACCAGCCAACCTGGGTGGGCGCTGATGGTGACCGCAGCCTGCTGGGAGGTTGCATCCCATCAACGGCTGTCATCTGATCGAGTCTCCTCAATGTATGAGCAGAAGACCGAGAGGAAATAAAGAGAAAGAAATTACAGTCGAATTAGAAAAGAAATTGTTTTGTTTATGATGGGCTCAGTTGTTTCTAGATGAAGTAGCTAGTGTGCCACCTCCTGTGTCCAGAAAGATATTATATACACGAGTGAAAAAAGAAGAAAACAGCTTAAGCCATTCAACGACATATGGGTACTACAGGTTTCATGGGTAGAGGGTGCCTCGAGCTCTTGCAGAGGTTACAGTATCTTCTAGAAAAATCATTTTCATTAGATTGTGTTGATACACAATGAAAATATTGGGATTTTTAAAATTATGTATTTAAAAAAAACCAACAAACAATTTTGTGTTTTATTGTTACCTTTCAGTTGTTTTACTTGGAATTTCACCACTTGTAAGTCATTTGAAAACAGCATTCAGTGAATGCTTGTCAGTAACTGCCCCGTGTAATAAGGGACATTGTAGAAAGGTGTTGCTGAAATTAAATGGTAAATCTCAGGTGTTTATGTCAGAGATACATGAAAAGGTTTTGTAATGTAGGTGAAAAGACCTCAACTATGAAGTGAAATTGAGTGTAAAAATCCACTGGTGTCTCTGTTCCAGTTATCTGTGTATTCTGTGGTGATGGATGTCTCGCTCATGTTTATTGGGGTGGGGGGTAGGGGGTAGGGGGTAGGGGGTGTTCTTGCATCTGGCAGCTACTGTATGCTCCCGGCTTTTAAAGAAAGTTGTCACACCACTGGGAGGAAGAAGGTGGATCGATTGGAGGAAGGAAATGGGCTGTGCAAAATTAAAACTGACTGAAAATTTCTGCTTTTAATTATAACCGTGTTCAATTAGCCTTTACATTATTACTGAAGGGAACTGGGGTTCTGGGGCTCAAGCTAGAGGAGCTCAAGCATGAAAGTTATTTTCTGCTCATAACACCACTAAAAGCAGAGCAACGGCATCAGAAAAAGAAAAAAAAAGAAAAAGACTGGCGGTAAGAGTTTTGTTTGTTGAGCATTAAAACACTTAGACCTCCGCCTAAGGAGATGATAAACTTTAGCAGTAAGAGAGTCCAAATGTCTCCCTGATAGAGGTACCACTCAGCTGACATTTATCTTTAGTGAGGTTCATATATATTGGGACAATTTTTTAACACCAAGTATGTGGTAAAGCCATCTAGAAAGCTGCAGGGTATTTATGTTTGTATAGTGTGATGTTGGATCCAACGTTTACCACCAAGGAGGTTCTGACGCTTAAAGACCGCCAAGTGTCACCAGACCAGTACCTACAACAGACGGGCTCCCTGAACTACAACAAAATGTTGGATGGAGAAGACTTTGAGAATACACACCCTTTTTTGGTACTCTTGGATAAGTGGGCAGTGGCTAGATTTATGTTTTAAACCTGAAAGATTAACAACTACAATAGTTAAACGATTGTCCAGGTGCTCTTCAGTGACATCATCTTTACAGCTTTAAGATTACCAGATCCACAAATTTATGCAATGCAACAATTATAAATCATTGTTAGTCCATTTTAGTATTTCCTTTCATACTGCTGGTCCATAAGGGAACACAAAATCTTCTTTGGGATGAAAAAAAAAGCATAGTAAAACACTGAACAGAAACATCCAACCACTTAACAGCTGAAGTGAATAATGCTGAAGGTCTCTGAACAATGGCACCTCTCAAGGTCTAGTGGTTTCTTGAGGACAATGTCCTAGATGTGTTACATCATTCAAACTCTAATAGCAAAAAATAATAATAATAATACTAACAATAATTATATATTATATAATTTTTAAATTTCTTTTCTGCAGTAGTTTACAGAGCAAGACCGGATACAAGAAGCTTGTACAGAGCCACTGGGCACACAGAACTCCATCACTGATCTCCAGCTCATATTTAACTCTTTTGAAACTAAGTATTTTCCGCACCATAAGGCGCACCGGATTATAAGGCGCAGTCTCAATTTCGGGGTCTATTTCTGTACTTAAACCATGAGGCGCACCGGATTATTCGGTGCATGCTAAAACAAGGTAACGGAAGCAAAACAGTGAGTTTGGTTGAACTTTATTCTACTACGTATTTAAAAATACACTCACATTATTTTTTCACAAATCCATGGAAGTCCTCCTCTTCTGTATCTGAATTGAACAGCTGGGTAAATTCGCCATCGAACAGGTCGGGTTCCCTCTCTTCCGAACCATAGATTGATTGATTTGAATTCTCTCGCGGCTGCTCTGTTCCCGTTTATAACCGCGTAGCTGAGAGCGTGAAGTTTGAATTGTGCCTCGTCAGCATGTCTCTTCGCTGACGCCATTTTCGGGGGTCCTTAAAAAAGAAAATACGGTCGTAAGTGTTGTTTGTCTTGCAGCATCAGATCACAAGTAGCCACAAATAGCTCATTTTGCCCCCTAGTGGTCAGTGTGGTGAATATACGAGGACCTGAATGAACCACGTGTGGATCATTGAGACGTACAAGAGAAAAAAAACGTCTGATTAGCAATGCCTCCATCTCACAGCTTCAGAACCTGGGGCATCTGCAGGAAAGATGTTGACGCTTCAAGCTGCAGACGACCACCTGGAGTCTTTATGTCCAGACTGCAGGGAACTCAGATTTCAGACATCACCATCTTGTCTGGGTTGGTTGCAATAATGCTGGTAACGCCATGGTAACACCCTCATGATGTGGCTCTAAAACAGCAGCTTTCTTCCAGCTTTGCCCAACATCTGAATCTCAGTTATGAATTAGCTTATTAGAGCCAGGGCTTGTACAAAGTCTCCATCTTTCAAGGTCCAGTGATGTGACCTTTTTTTATTTTTTATTTTTTAAACAGAGATTGACAACACATTAAAAAGATAATCAGCATATTTTCCATGAAGCTGAAAAGCACTCTGAACATTGAAATAATTGATGCCCACAAAGAAATATAGCAGGTCAAGAAAAAAAGAACAAAGAACTTTCAGCTGCTGTTCTCTTTTGCTGAAAAATGAGAAATTACAGTTAACAGTAAATGATTTAACTTCCCAGGATTGGCAAAAGTTAAATCAAAACCCCAGTTTAGACTTTTTGGGTCTAAACTTTAAAAGATGATTTCACAGACTCCAGAGCGGTGATGCAGCATTCTTCTGTCATTCCTTTAATTATGAACTTCACAGAAGAAACCCTTCTCTGCATCATTGCTACTCAATTCATCTTCTGAAGTTAGCAAATTAACATCTAAGTAAGTTTTATACATTTTAGAAACAAGAAACATGGAGGCATGAAATTGCAACAGAATCTTTGAATGTAATGAGAAGTTATGTTTTAGAAAGTCTCGCCCTAATATAAAATACACTGTTGCTTTGGCCCTGCTCTTATTTATTCAACAATAAAGACGGCTGCTGGGAGATAAAATGCAAACTAAAACGCTGCCAAAATACAGTTTTAAATTCAAAGCTCTCATAAATCCTCATGAAGGAATACATCTATCTTTCTTTTAGAAACTCATCTGTGAATATTTAAGATGCTGCTGACACACAGATTACCTCAGTATGCATTTATAGCTGTCAGACCCGTATCAGCGACTCAGCCTTATCACACAAAACTACCCACTCTGAATCAGGATGACAATTATGGGCACATTTAGAGCGAATGTTAAGCGTGCAACGAGACAGAGCACCTCACTTCTCACAAAATGTCCCCCAACGGCCAAAAATGGCAAGCCACCATGTGCTAATGTAACATCTTTATGGGCACTTTGCAACTCCTCATTGTAGATCTGCTTCCAAATTACCCACAAACAAGTGGATTACTTCACTGTAATAAGTTCCTCCTGTGTCACAGGAAATCTGAATGTCACTGGCTGCTTTGAAAATGATGCAGCTTGTTCCTGGAGCAAATAAAATCTGGTTGATGTTTCTCCTGCTACAGAAGAGAAATGAAGCAAGTGTTTGTCTAGCGAGGGTAAATATAAGGTTTTAGCTGCATTTACTTTAATTTCTTTATTTTTTTTTAAGTCTTCTAATTGCTCTCATCATTTTGAAACTCAAGCTTAAGCGAAACTACTTTTTTCAAGTCACATACAGAAACGACGCCTTGAATGACTTTGTTTTCTGCAGAGAGGCTTCGAGCCTTTTCAGTAACCACAAACAAATTTTAACTCGCCTCTTCTTTGTTTTCTTAGACATGAGCTTAATTTCTTTATTCTAACTTTCAACATGTTCAGCCTGTTCTTTTTTTAATATAAGAAAACACTTGAGATAAACAACCAGTTCAACGTGAATTACCAAAGGTGCATCAAGAAGAGGATGTCGAAGTTACCGCCACAGATAAATCAGTAACTTTAAAGTGAATGAAATCTTCCAAAAAGTGATCTCTGTTGGAGCTAGTGGTACCAGTGAGAGAAGCAGGGCTAATCTGCCTATGAAACAAGAATAGTAAATGAGGCAAAAGAAAAAAAAGTGTTACATCTGAGCCTTTTTTGGTATAAAGAGATTATATTTTTTACTACAGGGAGATAATACATCGAGTAGAAACTCATTTTTTTAATGCATCAATCAAAGGTTTTCAGAATCCCGGATGGACATTTAGAAACTCTCTTCATTTATTGCATAAACCAATTAATTGTTATATTTTTAAGGAGCAAGGGGAGTAT
>JAOWBL010008775.1:24749-42260 GCA_028564865.1 Zenarchopterus dispar
TGTACTCAGACCTACACGCATTATATGATGATAGAGGAAATGCTCCTCCCTTTCTCTCGCCTTTTTCTGTTTGTATATATATTTTCCTACGTTTACATGTCTGTCCTTTTATTCCAACACAACTCACTACACACCACGCAGTGACCATCTTGTCTTCTCTTTTCGGCCCTACTGTCGGGGATTTTAGTCTTCTTTGACAAAAATAGTTTTTTTTGGTTGTTTTTTGAAAGAAAAAAAAAGTCAACTGTCAAGAGGGCCGGTGAATGGAACACAAAAAAACAAAAATAGAGCTTCAATCTTTCACTTCTCTCTTCCACAGCTAGTTTACTCCTAAATTATGGAAATTGTTGCTCATTGCCAGCGCTAAAATGATCACAGAAAGCTACACAGAGTCAGATGTATTTACATAATGTGACAGAGAAGATGAACTGCACAGTTTGGTATTCCCCACAGAATATAAAACACATTCAATTTTAGACCCTTTAAATATGATAAACTGCTTCCAAACACCATGGCAAAGAAAATTTTAAAAAAAATCTTCTGGAAGAGTCACTGAGGAGGGCTCTTTCTTCTTAAAGATACCATAAAAATGCGTAACTTTTGTTTTGCAAAGCTGCAACTTCAGTAGATTGTGACTTAAGGCAAACAACTGACAAAGCGACAGAATTGAGATCGTGCTTGGACCTGGTATTAACATTTGTTCAGAGTGATCTGGTTACAAGTGGACAGCTTTAAGCCCAGGTGTAAACACACTGAGATCAAGTCACACAAACATTTGGAGTTAAATTATTTTAGCGTCAGAAGTCTTTTCCTTCTGTGACAAAGTTCACGGTGTCTCTTTAAAAGATAACTTAGCAAACCTGTCTTTCATTTCTCTTCATATTTTTTAATCCTCTACTTACACTCCACAAGGAACCACGGCTTTAAACCATGAAAGTGGACATGATGACATAATGTTTGTCAGATGCTTTGTAGCAGAGTTATATTTCAAAAAGGATGTTGCAAATTATACATCTTTTTTTTTTTTAAGTTTAAAATGTCATCCTGGTGTATGAAGATGTGAGATAAGTGCAGTGATTATTTAAATGTGATTACAGTTTTCAAAGAAAAAAAATACTTCATTGTTTAACGTGAGCAGATGATCACACATTGATCAACGATTCAAACTCATAACACCCACCTGTCCCCCTGATTTTCCGCGGCCGTACTGCCGACCCTCCTTGAAGCCCGCATCCCAGTCTGTCCTAATGATGCGGTCGTCCAGCCGCGTGCCGTTAACGAAACGCATGGCATGCTCTGCATCTCCTCGTGTGTAGTATCTGGTACAGCAGCAGTCAAGGAATGTGGTTTGAGAAGCCCCCCATCGGGGGATACATTCAGTGCCACTGCATGCTCAAATTAAAACAGACATTAATGCTTCATCCACCCAAAATTCACCTGAACTCAGAATCTGCTCAGGTTAAAACTCTAGAGCACATTAGAGTTGAATTCATCTCATTTGTCAGGTGTTTGAAAGGATACTCCACAAAACAGAATCCACAGGCAGTCTTCTTGATTTTATCCAGACCAATGATGATGCGTTTGACATCTCCACATTTAGAAAACAGCTCGTGTACCTGTTTATTTACCAGTTAAAAGAACAAGAATGAATAAATGAAAAAAATAATATATATCCCAATTCTTAAAACAAGAAACAAACACTTTTTCCAATCATTCCATTATTTTTTAGAAACCCTTATTAGTCCCTCAGTGGGGAAACTGCACTGCCCTCTGCTTTTAACCATCACTAGTTACACTCGAAGCAGTGGGTGGCTGCTGCAGCGCCCGGGGAGCAGTCAGGGGTTAAGGGTCTTGCTCAGGGGCCCACAGTGGTTCACCTCTGTTAACCCAGCAGATTGAACCTGGGTCCTCCATGCCCAAGTCCACCTCTGTAACCACTAGACTACCACTTCCCATTCTTGAGTAAGGCAGAGCTGTATTTTCTATTTATTTCATTAAATAGTATGAAGTTGAATATGATACCGGGTTTTCACCAATGATCTCACCTGCTCCTCGGTGGTGTAGAAGGACAGATTCCCCACGTATAAAGTGTTGCTTTGCTTCAACAGCTTCTCCTGTTCATAGCGGTTACCCTGACACAAAAACAATGTTGAAAGGAAGAAAAAAATAAAACATTAATATGGCATCTAAACCACAAATGGCTCAAATCTTGATGGTTGCACCAGATCAACAAGAATCACGTTTGCATCAGACGTCAGCTACGTCACTACAGATAAAAGTGAAGGGAAACTTAAGAGCACAGTTTTAATGGACTAATTCTCCAGAGATACACTCAACATATTCATATTCAGACTTTTTTTTTGTTTAAGATAAAATGTATCCGTCTCATACTGTGCCACTTTAACAAACATACATTTGAATTTTCTAGATAAACTTCTGTTTTGGTAACAGGACTTTGCAAAAACAAAGAATTGCTACGTCATAAACTTCTCTGGTTATGTGTAGGTCCCTGAGCAAAAAAGATCGATTTTTAAACTCTTTTTAAAACATTTTTAGAAGGAAAAATACATAAAGTGACTCATATGGGTTTAATGTTTTGAGTTCAAACATCAGACATAAATAATAGGAGTTAAAAATAAAAAATAAAATAAAAAAAACACTAAGTGCCTCTAAATAAACAACCTCAAAAGTAAACGAGGTATCACTAATCTTTAAATTTCACAGATGTTCTTAAAAGACTCATAACTCTATTTATGGAAGAAATGTGTGTTTTAGGTCAAGTAAATGCACAAGATGTAACATAGAAAGCAAGTAAAGAGTGAAAAGAATGAAAAAAGTGCAGAACTGTACAGAAAGAAATGCAAAGATAGTAATACCGAAGTATATTTGAAGTTGTATAAGTTCACAGTGAATAACAACACTTCTCCAGAGGTCACTGGGAATTAAGATACTTTCAAATGAATGGCTAAATAATGTCTTCGTGGAATTTGACAAAAATAGTATTTAAGAGTAAAATGTTTGTTTTAAATTATCCTTAAAAAGGCTTCTTGTTATTCATCTCAAACAGCAATCTTAAAAAGGAAGAAATGAATCGGAAATACGATGATTAAGGGCCAAATCTAGTCATTGAAAAGTCAAATTCCTGTAGATTATAAATTATATAGATTTTTTAAAAATCTGTTGCCGGGGAAACGGGTTGAGTCTGATAATCTTTCCCTTCATTTCACTTCACATCAAAATCCGAACCGTGAAAGAAACACAATCCTCAATAAAGACGTCAATAACCAACGTTAACATGTAAAGTTTAAAATCAAAGTTTGAGCCGCGCGCTCGACGATTTGAAACGTTTAGCGGTTGTTAGCAGACGAAATAAACCTTCACGTTTTCGTTAAACCAGTCCAGCACAGACACACACGAAGGTCAATACGTCACTTACCTTAAAGTGTTGATCTCTATATTGACTAACATCAATATAAGAATCACTATTTAAAGCGTTCAGTTTACCAGACATGATTAAGTTTCAACAAAATAAAGCTCGGCAGCTATTTCCGGCTCACGGTACTTCTCCGTCCACGTAATAGTTCCGGATGAAACATCTTCCTCTGTTGCTAGGTTCCGCGTGTTGGCCGTTCTGGACGAAAAAAAAAAACTAGATCTGGTCACGTGTTCATATGAACCAGTCAATCTGTCACACGCGTTAAAGTTCATCCTCCTTATAGTTGTGTTTTTTACACTTTAAACTATTTTGTTTTGAAATTTGAAAGCAGTTATTAGTCTGTCGTGGTTTTTACTCATAACATTTAATAAAGTGATTCCGTATGATCGACAACGAATTAATATCACAGCCAATAAAAAAAGACAACATTTGTAACGTAAGTCGGGGGCACAAATTTGCTGAACCTTTGGAGTTTGTGAAACGTGGAGTTTTGGTGTTGGCTGCAGAAATGCAAATATTATTGGCTACTGGAAACTGCTCTGTTTTACATTTTTTCAGTTGTACTGTTTTTTTCCATTCACCACCCCATACTTTCAGTTTGTTTAACCAGTCAGGAAAAATTCAAATATGACAGAAAAAATTCAATCATATGTGTGTGTGTGTGTGTGTGTGTGTGTGTGTGTGTGTATATATGAAAATTAGAATTTTAAACAATTTACTGTAAAGGTTTTTTTTTTTGTAAGGGGAATTTTTCAAATATTTTTGGATACGTTCCTGTGTTCCAACAATTTTATCTGCCTTCAATGGTAAAATGTTATGTAGCATTATTTTATTGATCCTCAAAGAAAATGTAGATGTCAGTATAATACATGAGATAATTCATTCATGGTAGACACCCCCCCCCAAAAAAAAAAAAAAAAAAATCAGTGTGTGAAAAATACTTCCTAGATGAGCTTTACAATTAGTGCTACTATTCAGAAAACATCTTCACAGACAGGAGATGGGGATCTTGTCTAAAATCTAAAATTTAAATATTAAGCTGATGTTAATATAAATGATTAAACAGCAGCAAAAAAGTAAATAACAACAAAAACTTAAGGTCAATACGAGGTAAATATTTTATTTTTAAATCAAATACTCAAAACGAGCAAAATGACTTGCCCTGACCTGCCCCTAACCCGGCCTCTGCCTGGTTAATAGTGTAAATTAATTGTAAAAGAAAGATCATAGAGATGTGCTAAGAAATCACATGAAAATAAAAACACAAATGAGATAAAGCAGCAGGGAACTCGGTGGTCGTCAGCCCTCTTCACTGACTGGACTCAGCTGCTGACCGAGTTCTTCTCCGTCAGTTTTTGTATCATAAAACAACTAAAGTCCAATACATCAGGTCATAATGAGCAAAGCCGATAAAAAGAGAGGATGGCTCTGCTCTGCGAGCAGCGTTGACTTGACTCTCAGATTTGCCCCGTGATCTTCATCATGATCTCCACTTAATGCTGCAGCACCTCCTGGATCCTGACAAAGACAGGAGATAAAATAACTTATCACACAGCGTCACAAATGTCTCCATCTGATCCATGAGAAGACCTCAAAGACAAAGAATGAATACGTCAGGATGTCACAGGCAACATAAAGAACTGATTTGTTCATCAATTCATCTAAATAGTGGAATTAAAGCGCTCCAGTAGTTTTTAACAAAAATAAAATCTTTTGTTTCCTTCAACATTCAGAAGATATTTTTTCACCTACAAAGAAATTTAGAATGTAACAAAAAGAAATCCACAAATAAAACCTTAAAACATCTTTTAATCCACACTTCTCATGTTCTTGTGTGGGTTTTCTCCGGGTTCTTCCTCTCATCGACCAAAACCAGGTATGTGGGCTTAAACGGTGGCTCTGAGGTGCATTTGGGAAGGAGTGTGTGGTTATTTTTTGTGTATATATGACCCTGGGATGGACTGCTGACTTGTCCAGCTTTAAGCTGCTTTTAACCCCAGCCGAGCAGGGACAGACAGACTCCAGCAGACCCTACAGCCATGAACAGGAGGAAACGGGTGTAGATGAGCTCCTTCAACCCTCTGGAGAGCTTCATCTGCATCTTCTGCGGTGGTGTTTCACCTTGAATTTGAGCCTCTCTTCAAGAGTCCAGAGGTCTGATTTCAGCTCTGCGCGGTCAACACAACCTTTTGTCACTACAAGCAACGCGAATCTGAACAAAACTTACAAGAATTATCTTTCTCTTCGTGTGTCTGTCGTCAGAGCTCGGATCTCCTCTCGATGCTGAGCAGCTCCACCTCGAAGATGAGCGTGGCTCCTCCGGGGATCTTCGGCGGGGCCCCCCGGTCCCCGTAGCCCAGCTCCGCGGGGATGACCAGCTTCCTCTTCTCGCCCTCGCACATGCCCAGCAGGCCCTGGTCCCAGCCCTTGATCACCTGGCCGGTGCCCAGGGTGAAGGTGAAGGGCCTGTCTCGGGGGATGCTGCTGTCGAACTCGGTTCCGTCCTCCAGCTTGCCGGTGTAGTGCATGTTGAGCACGTCTCCTTTCCGGGACTTGATGGGACAGTTGTCCACCCGCTTCTTGATGCCGATCTGCAGCTTCTTCTTGTCGGCTCCGTCGACCGCCCCGGGGCCCAGAGACAGAACCGCGACCAGCAGAACCAGCGAGACCCGCATGGTTGCAAAGAGCTTCAAAATGGGAGGAAAAATTAACGAATGAAACAGGGAAGTGAGCAGAGAAAATGTCCAGCAGCGGATGTGTGAATAACACGCAAAGGTGTTACCACATAAAGAGTCCGGAGAGTAGACGCGACCATATCTTTCTTTTAAAAAACAAATACTTTTAATACTGCGTATTATCCAGATCACATTGTTTCATATTTAAACTGTTTTAAGCATAATTTCAGAAGGTAATTATGTATTTTTCTTCTATAAAAATGTAACTAAAAAAATGTATTGTTACTGTTGTTTTTTTCATTGTAACGTCAGAATAAGGGCCTAATTCGTATGTATAAACAATGATACTATCAAATCTGTTTAGATCCCTGTCCATGTACAATCTGAATCCCAGATTCGTAAATAAGTAAATTAAAGGCCAAATCTGATACCCCAATACTACTCCTGGGGTATCGGAAACACGTCTAACTCTTGAAAATATGGTGGCGGTGTAAGACAAGAAGAGAAAAATAGAAATGCAGAGTGACTTTTTTAAACCTGTCTGAGAGTGCATACAGAACTCAATAAAATATTAAATAATATTTAAACATCTGACTGAATTATGAGTTATGGCACTGCAATCAAGTAAGTTATTTTGGAATATTTTACAAATGAGGATAATAGAAAATATCTAAAAGAGACATTAAGATGTTGTTATATTAACTATGCGATGAAGAAACTCTAAAAAGATACAGATTAGCTGGCCAAGTGACATCACTCTACAAAAACCCTACTTGATAGGAACAATCTATTTTATATTAGCCTTATTTAGCTTTGAGACAAATAATTGTACATTGTATAGAAACCTTATCACTTTTTTTGTAATATTTTCAATTACATATAACTTATATACAAATTTGGTTAATTTGGGTGCTGTTCTTTCTTTCTTCTTTCTATTTTTTTTTTAGCCAGCCAATCACAAATGCAAGACTGATAATGTAATCAGTATTTTACTTTACCTTGAATGTTTCGCTATTCGTCTTATCTATCAGAAGTATAAACAAAGTCTCAGTTTACAAATCATTGAATCGTATTAGTGCAGTCAATAAAATAACTGAAAATTTAAAATTTCAACTCTAGAGGGTTATTGAAAAATATTAAAGGACCTCTATTAACACTAACTTTTTTTTCTTGTAAAAACCATAGTACATATTTCTACTGAAATTACCAAATATGGTCACTTATTCTGGAAAGGTCTAAAGATATGATTTTAAAAATAAAAGGTTTAATGCAGCTTTAATTGATATAAGACATATATAATATACATATATGTATGACTGTTAAATTCGAGGAATATTTGTTTTTATAGCAATAAAGCATTAAGCAGCTTAAGTACTTTATATTGTAAATAAAGAAGGCGAGAACATCTTGTTGTTACCACTCCAATCCGCGAGGCGGCAGTCACGCACCCTTTTCTATTGGTTTGATAACCTATTACGCAATATCCGGTTTGTGTCATTCAATGTAAATCAAGGGTCACTTACTTGGTTCACTTGAAGTAAGTTTAGCCCCATATGTAAACTTTTTTTTTTTAAGTTTAAGTGTGAGCATAGCAACAGTAGAGGGATTTCTGTGTTCAGGAGTTAATGTGAACTTTGGTTTCGTTTCAGGACTGGATATAAACGAGAATCTTCGCGGTGACAGTTAGCTACCGAAGCTAACAGCAACTGAAAACAACAATGCTGTCTCGGATGCTGGCGTACCTCATCAACAACCTTCATGTCGTCGAGAAGTTAGCGGAATCTCGTCCGATCCGCAGGGCAGCCCAGATCACCGCTTACGCCATCACCAAGGCCCAGATCGTGGGCCGGGATACCTCGGAGAGGGTGCTGCGGTCCCAAACGCTGCGGCAGGTCCGGGAGGAGGCGGCCAAAGTCCCCGGAGACCTGGGACAGGTGAGCGACCGGCTCAAGAGAGTCGGAGAGACGTTTGTGAGCGAAGTGAAGGAGGGCTTGAAGGAAGGATCCAAGCAGATCAAGAAGTAAACCTTTGTTTCCTATGGTACAAGTCGCCAACATCTGATGTTCGGTGTCAAGTTTTGGACTGAGGGAATAAAAGAGACACTAATGTACAAAAACAACCAGGTGGTCAACCATTCTGGTTGGTGATGATTGAAAAGGTCTCTAGTGATCTACTGTCTGTGGTGAGATGATTCATGATGAGCTGTGGTCACATTTCTGGAAATAAATGATCAATCACAGTGGGAGTTTAATATCTGACAGTCTGTGGCAAACGTAATGGGACGTATTTAAAAGTGAAAATGCATAATTAAAATGGACTTTCATCAGGGATGTCTTCATATTACTCAGCTATATTGTTGCCTGTTCACCTCCTTCAATGTGCAATAATAAATCTATTACACCAGGCCTGCTGAAGAGCTTTTATAGTTCTTGTAAAAATAATTCACATAGAATATGGTGTATATTGAATATAGTTTCAAATGTTGTATCTTTGTAAATAAAGAATATTTATAACAGATTTTTCTCAAACAGTTTGCAAATATTTTCAGTTTACCAACAGAAAAGTGATTTTCAAATATTAATTTAAAAATAATAATTTCTATCTTGTGGGCCTAGTGTGAAGGACTGACAAACTTTTAAATCAATTTCCGTTCACAACTTGCAGACGGACAGTCAGAGAAATGTGAACCACCTTCTGTCTGGGTAGCGAGCACCAACTGGTAGGTGCTCCCCACAATAGAGTCTAATAACTGAATGCTTTGGCTCTCACTTGGGGAGGAATCACAAGTTACAAAACCTGCAGTTTTAGAACAAAGTGCTCTGTTGGAATGATATAGAAGTATTTGTTGGTGAGAAGAATTTTAAGGCCGATGCTGAATTTAACAGAAAGTTAAGATTGTATATTCCCCAATCTGTCCTCCTGATCCTGGTCAGAACTCTGACCTGAACTTCTTGGACCAGCTGGAAGCAGTTCCAAAACTGGAAGTAACAAGCACATATCTGCATCACTCTCAGATAGGATTCCCTTTATTTTTATAACATGAAGATGAAAGAAGGCAGTTCTAGCAACTTAATGTGTGATTTGAAGGAAAATCCTGGTTAAAAGCAACTCATACTAGTACTAGATGTCAAAGTAACACCACTTACATTTAACAATAAGAAACTAAAAAAAAAAACCTCTTGACTGCGTGTATCTTGCACCCTCGTGAATATAAATGTTTTAGTGTTGGTTTTCTTTTATTGCCTCTGTGTCGAATATAACGCATGGATGACTGCCAGTGTCAGTCAGGAGGAGACAAAACACAACTTCAGTTTTAACCTTAAAACATTACCTGTTTGCAGAATTGAGATCAAATATCGTTTTAAGTAAGTGGTACATGACAAAGATACTTAAGGAAGAGAGTTATACAGAAAACAAATGGCAAAAGTGTGAAAAACAAAGAATCACGTAACAGAGTGCACTTTGCTGTGAATACATTTATTTTATTTGAACAAGCATTGGCAGTAGCTTTATGAAGTAATACTTATGCAGACACACTGGCCTGGCAACTAAATATTAGTCACATAGTAGGTTATTTCACATAGAAATAAATCTCTGTCAGAAGGAAGAGAAGTTATTAGACTCTTGACAGCATGAGTCAGTACATATACACTGATATGGCACCTGAACTTCATATAAAAAATAAATCTCTCATCATAAGAAAATACACATCAGGTCGACATTTTAAAACAGCAAACAACATTATGGCATATGCAGCAAATATATGATGAGAACTGATTAGTTATGAAGAGACTTTTCTGGAGTGAGTTTTTTGAGTAAGAGACATGAGATCTAAGTTATAGCTGATTGTAAAAAACCCAAATAAATGATGCCGTTATAACTGTGTTTCTGAGCCAAAACTCTTCTCAAACCAAACAGGAGTCAGTTTTCTTATTGTGATTTTTTTTTTAAAAGTCTGAATCAAATTGTTTTTTTTTTTTTTACTTTAAACAAATGTGTCATTTCTTACACGTATTTAATCCAAACCTATGCAAGCAAAGAGTCAGTTCAGTCTCAACATAAATCAGTGGATGTCCTCCCCAAATCTGATGGACCCTGACACGGTTGAAGGTTTAACTCGCTCCGTTTCTGAGTCAATGAATATGAAATATCCGTGAGAAATGGAAGGAAAGCAGTAAGTATGTTAAACATAAAGTTGGTCAAATTCAAAAGTGTCAAATTAGACAAAATATACAGCAAAATATTTTAATGTGATGCTGAATTTTGGATTGAATTCTTTAAAACAAAAATTTTTTAAACATTTGAGGAGAGCATATGAAGCAGAGAGCCTTTGGAAAAACGCAGTCACTTATACCCAACGTAGTTCTGTGTGAATTTAGGCACTTTTTCACTCGTATGACATGATAAAAGCCTCAGACAAGACAAACTGAGCAACGACCCGACTCTTTTACTCACATGAAGCCTGATAACGGAGAACTGAACTTGAGTCTGGAGTTAGATCAATACAGCTGGAGAGGTATCAGAGAGGAAACGTTCTTTTCTGAATTGAGGTAAACTTGAACTGTTTTTAGTGGCTTCCGTGAGGTGAAAAGTCAGACTGTCTCTTCTTTATGAAACAGAGTAAATAGCAGTGGAGCCCTAGAGCAATGTAACAGGCGGCAGCATACTCACTGATATGGCAGCTCACCTCCAGTAAATAAAGCAGGCGCAGCGTTCTCCGTCACGCTGGCGGGGATTTGTGGCTAAAATCCAACAGCAGCTTCAACATGCCGTCCTCGAATCGTAAATTAAGACAGGTAAAAAAAAAAAGGCGGGGCTAAAGTACTGAAGCCATGATGTGCGAGCTTATTGAACAGCAATCAGGATGGTGTACAGAGTTTAACACTGACGTGAGGAAAAGGATCAGAAGAAGAACCAGACATGCCAAGTCTGAGAGAGGAGGATAAGAACAAGAAAAAATCAAGATGCTGCAGGAGAGGAGACCAGCTCAGACTCTGTCTTCACATCCAGATGCTCAGCAGGACGCCGAGGAGGGACAGCAGCAGCAGCCACAACGACGACACAGCTGGAAGAACGGTTAAAGGGGTTGTTACACATCTGGACTGCTGACAGCCGGCTTTGATATCATTTTGATGCAAAACGAAGACAAGTCTTACGTTTTCCAAGACGAGCTCATTTGTTTATTCTTTACAACCTTTTTTCCCAGATAAACTAGCTTGTATTGAACTATGAGCTGTTTCTTACACAGCTTGTTATTAATTCTTTCACTACTGATGCCTCCTACGATTAACCAAATATTCCTTCAAATAAAATTTAACTGTTATTTTTACCCTGAAAAATGCTTTAACTAGCATCTATTTTGCTTAACCCCAACAGTAGACAGAGAAGAGTTGTCGCTTGCTTGTACTGCAGCTGTGGCTTCACGTTCACCTGAGACGACCTGCAGGAAACTTGTGCTCCAAGTGTCACATGACTCCTCACCTGTGCTGGATGAGCTGCACTCCATATCGACCAGCGAGTCCAGGTAGCCCTGACCCAGCCACTCCTGGTAGGACTTCCTGTCGCCAACCCCCACGATGCGAACGGTGGAGTCTTTGAAGATGAGATCTGTGCCTTCGTAGGCCTGAGAGTCAAACATCCTGAAGCTGGGGTTGGAGTCACTGCCGAAATGTGCCTACAGCGAGCAGATAAACGGAGGAAGAACAGAGAAAAAGAGGAAATCAATAAATACCAGCGTCATCAGCAAATTTGACTTTGTTGCAGTCCAGCTGTGGCATCCACTGATCCAGCTGTGAAGTCTACTCAGCATGAAGAGACAAATAAACTACTGTATTTAAACAAATGGGAAAGCTGTTCTTCTTGCACAAAAATGGATTTTTACTTAGTTATAATCAAGGTCACATGATTAGCAGGAAATAATCTTTTATAGGAAAATTCTGTGGAAAGTTAATTTATTACTGAACGAATGTCAACTTTTATATCCATTTTTCTTCTTATCTTTATTGGGTTTTACAAGTCAGAAACTTCACGTCCTGCAAGAGGGAAAGATTTTTATTTCTGTGTGTAAGTTATCTTACCACTACAAACATGCAGAAGTGTTGTTGTGACCATTTTTCTATTACTATAATTTCATTATTAGTTATCCTAGTTTGTGACGATTCTATTTTTCTGTGCTGATGTAGTTCTGTGTTGCAGTAGAAATGATCATTTAACCAGTGACCGGAGACACATATTTTACTAAATTTTGATTGGCTGTTGGACCGAGATGACTAAATTACATGAAAAGTAGATCAGAAGCCACCGGACCTCAGAGCAGCACAGTCTTTTAGTTTATTTCTTTATAGAAAAGTCTAGTTTCTCGTTCATTTTTTGTGTACTTTTTGTTTTTATTTTACAATTAAACATTCAAAAAGAATCATTTATTTTCAAGACTTTTGCTTGCTGAGTGTGTGTTGAGTGCAAAAAATCCTGAGGTCCAAAGCTAGTGAGTCAGCCCTGCTGGACCCACAAGTACTTTCTGTGACGTTTTAAGATTAAGGAAATGTATTTTTCTTTAGAGTATCTATCTATCTATCTATCTATCTATCTATCTATCTATCTATCTATCTATCTATCTATCTATCTATCTATCTATCCATCCATCCATCCATCCATCCATCCATCCACACACACACCCACCCATCCATCCATCCACCCACACACACACCCACCCATCCATCCATCCATCCATCCATCCATCCATCCACCCATCAGCCCTCCTCATGTTTCCCCCTCATGTAAAGTCCAGATTTGAACACGAACCTGTGCCCGGTCCAGGAGTCCGTAGACGGCGTGGATGTTGGTATCCGGTCGTACCATGACAGCATGTGAAGGGACTCTGGCCAGGTTACAGTATCTGTACTGGGAGACCTCAGCTTTGGTCCCCTGGGTGCAGAGCAGCTGGAAATCCTTTGACTGGAGACCTGAAGCCCAGGATCCAGATGCTTGACCTAAAAAAGACTAAACTCTTAGCTACATTTATGAGCTCTGTCAAATAAAATGCTGCAGTAACAATTTATTTTCTTGTTTTTATTTTTTTTTACCGTCGGTGTTTTGAAAGACTGTTGAATGTTTCACAAAAGCCACATCTCCATTACCAACAGCCAGACACCTGAAAGAAAAAAGGAAACAACATAATTTAACTTAACATCGGAGAGGGACTTTGTTACATAAATCAGCATCCTATTCAGGTTTCCTGATTACAGAGTGGAAAAACAAAATATTCTCAGATTAATCATTAATATATAATGCACATATAAATGCATTTCAGCAAGAAACATCTCGTCACAGATCTCAACACGAACATAAGGCTACTTCTGTCTTGTTTAATACAAATAAAATCAGAACCCTGGTGTGTGATGCAATCCCAGTCAGATTTGTGTAAGTCTCCACGACAGCTGTTGTTGATCCGTATGAAGATTTCAGGCTGAAAATTCAGGATGAAAATTGTGCAAAAAAACCCAAAAAGCTTTCAAGGTTGGAGATTGTGACTCCTAATACATCTACATGTTCGTATTTCTGTTCCAGTCAGTCCGGAGGTTTTTACTCCGACAATGACACAAATAAGCACAGATATTTCTGTCAAAGTAGTCAATTTAAAATGTATTTCAGATATAGTTCCTGTGTGACTAATCATGGAGCTCCACTAGGACATACCTGAATGCCCCGTCATAGCCGTCATACAGGTCTTTTCCCTTCTCACATTTGTCCTGTCCGGAGTTGTCTCCCACGCACAGATCACACAGTTTGTCGGGGAAACCGGGCTGATTGGCTCCAGGAACGCAGCTCTGCCTGAAGAACTCTCCCACCGCTGAGCATCATGGGAAACGGGAAATACAAAGTCAGAGTCTGGCAGGACAGATCAGACCTCTGGAAATGCACTTCACAGATTTAATACCAGCAACTCATTTTTCTGTACATTTGATAGGCAAGTTTTTTCTCGCTAATACTCACATTTAAAAAATGAAAATGAAGCTGTGACTGAACACATAAATCTTAGTTGGCCATTGCAAACTGTTAAAGATTTTCAGAAGTGAGTTGATTTTAGCTACAGGACAAAAACGAAAACTGCTTGACAGTTAAAAATTTAGAACCATTAATAAATAAATAAAGGTCCTATTTCGTTGTCTAAACCTCTTTGGTATTGGATTTATAGTCACAGAACAAGCAACTTAAAGAAACCTATAGTTTTATGATTTTAAAAAAATCTAGACATGCATTTAAAATAAGGACAATTAAAAGATAAATTAATCTATTCACTAATAGATTAAGCATTGAATTTTTTTTTCTTGTTGTTTTGGGCCTTTGTGAACCATAGTTAAATTATAACATGGAAAATCCAAAATGTGATGAACAGCAGGTCTTAGGGCGCTAATTTAAAAAAGTAGAAAACAAAAAAATCTGTTTTTTTTCTGCATTTCTGTGGTTTTACATCAGGTTGGCCTGAGTCCACCAGCTTCCATCTCCGACACGGGCTGACCTTGTGGGATCTGACAGTTCTGAGGTCTGATCAGGCCTCTCTCCATCAGCACGGACACGGGAACGTTCCAGCCGGCCGTGCGACCGTATCCGGTGTGACAAGACTGGCGCCCACGCAGGTCGTCAAGGTTACGGATGTCGGTGCTGCTCTTCTTCACCACTGCGACTGCGTAGTAAATGGATCCGTCGCGGTCATCTGGAGGAGAAGAGCAAAGCATGAGTCGTCACTGTTTCTGGAAGCCCACGGTGCGATCACACCTGAGAGTTTCACCTGTGTAGCTCTCGGCAGCGGCGGGGACCAAGCCATACTCTTTCCCTGCTGTGTAGATGTCACCTCCATCCAGAGTGATGGCATCAGCCTCCTTGTTCTGTATGAGTAAGAAAAGGATAAGATGTCATCCCTTTGTTGCAAGGCAGTGTTTTCTGAGTGGGTTTTAATAAGTGGGTCGGGTGGGGTGGGTGACGGGACAGCACTGCAGCCGAACCAGCATCATTTACCTTGATTTTCTCCATGCAGTCGATTAAAGAGTCCCCATAGAGACAGCTGATCCTTGGGGTCAGACCTTTATTTTGAAAGGCTGCGCCCATGTCAGCACACTTCCGCTGCTCGCCGCTGGACACCACGCACCACCGCAGAACTCCGGGGATCTCTGTCATGTTGGCAGAAAGATCATAGACATAAGTCACGTTTCACTTAAATCCTGTTTGTTTTGTTGTTACCCTAAAATTTCAGATGATTAAAATGCAACAATATCATAGATTTTCAGTGATTATAAGTCCAAGGTATATTTGGGGAAAACTAATATATCTATATATTTTTTTCTCCTACCATGAACTGTTTAAAGTACACTTTGTGCACTTAACCACACACCTAGGGCTATAGTACCTTCTTAAATCATAGATTTTACACCAGTACTTAATAAACAGGCTTCACCTTCAGGTTTACACTCCATGGCTGTCATCACGTTATAATAGACGTTCCCCATCCACTTCTGTGGCTCCTCTGCCACAAGCCCCTCAAACGTGGTGGTCATTTCAGAGAAAAGAACCGTTCCTCCACCATAGTCCGCAGATGAGAACATGTTGAAGCCTGACTTTTCCTGAAAACAAGACGTTACGATGGAAACGTGCACCACCAGTAGAATCTGACAGGGAGAAGTCTTCATCAGACTCAGAATGAAGCGTGAGCGCCTCACATCACTGGGGTCATTATTTCAGCATAGGGCACTTTAGTCACGCTAACGCGAAGGTCTGGTTCCCCATCCCGGGCTTAGAAGAAAATATGAGATGAGCACGTTTGTCCATCTGTCCAAAGTGTACAGATGGACAAAGGTGGACAAGCTGAGATGGATGCATTGTAGCTACATAAATGTAACTTAAGAAACTCATATTCAGACTCTGTTACCACGGTTACTGAGCCTGAATTAAACCTGGTCAGGAGCAGGTTTACTTGCTTGAAGTTTCTCAAATCTAGATTTTTTTTTTTAGATTTGTTTTTAAAATCAGTCTTAGTTTAGATCATGTGTGGGAAATGGCATCCTAATTGTGGTGAAACAAAAGCATTTGACTCCTCTTTTGTGCACTCATGTGATAGACTGGATCTCCATTATTTCCTCTGCGATCTCTGACATAGTCCCCGTCTTTTTCAGGTGTTTTTTTTTTTTGCCTCATGTGCATCTAAAACTTGTATGACGAATTTCAGAGAGAATGGATGCATCCAGTGGCAGAAAGCACAACTCAAGCAGCTAATGCTAAAGAGCTGAACTTCCTTGAGTTGACCTCCAGCGTGGCGCGAGTTTTTCGTAAGGAGTGAAAGACGACAACTTTACTGCTGAACACATACGCAGACATACCTTGCCTTCCTTCAACATGTTAAACACCACAGAGGGAGTGATGTCACTGTTAACCACCACGCCACGGAAAGGGACCCGAACCAGGTGGCACCTTGGCCACTGGCTGACAGGAGCTCTGGTGCCATCACGACACAGCAGCTCGTAGTCAGCCGAGTGCAGACTTTGTGCCCAGAGTGGGCCCTTACCTGGGGAGGAAACGACAGACGTGAAACACGATCAGTGACTGTGATTATAAGCCCATATGTCATCAGTCACAACATTACCATCAGTGTTCTCCCCCACGGTGGTGTGTTTGATAAAGGCCACCTGTCCCGCATCTTCAGCCAAACACCTAGACAAAAATCATTCCCGAAGTCAGAAAGCGGTTTAATAAATGTTTCCATCTTGTGTGCAGAGAACATTTGTTCCAGCGTTTCGTCTCGTCTTTTTCCATAAAGAACTTTGATTTACTCTCCCCAGTTTCACACAGGACTATTATTAACAAATGGTTTTTGCAAAGCTGTTTGTATTATGTAAAACTGCACTTATTAAACCATATTCCCACAATGCTTATTTAGACAAGATGAGCTACAAGGAATGAGAGGACAAAAACAGCATCACACAGGTAAACCCAAATGAGTATGAATGTGTGAGTACGTGAATGAATGAATGAATGAGTGTTACCTGAACGCTCCTTCATAGCTGTAATACATCTCGTTACTGCTCATCTCACACTTGTGGTTTCCGTTGACGTCTCCTCTGCACAGCTCACACAGAGATGCAGGATCACCAGGCTGGTTGGCTCCGGGGATGCAGCTGGCGTTGAAGAAGTTTGCCACGCCTGATTACAAATGAACACGCCCACATTTTTTAAATGACTTTTGGTGTGTGTGTGTGTCTATATATATATATATATATATACACCGTATTTCTCCTATTTAATCTAATAGACGCGCCCCCCACCCACAACGCCAGGGTGCAGCTATTATTTTTATGCCAGTTTCCATAAAAATTGATTACAGTTACGATCAAGATTTACGATTTGCAGAGA
>JAOWBL010008819.1:0-32378 GCA_028564865.1 Zenarchopterus dispar
GTGTGTGTGTGTGTGTTCCAGAGCGTGAAAGGCACCAAACCATTCAAGGCCCAGAAGAGGAGAGGTGGTCGTTTTGGTCTGAAGAGGCTGAAAGAGAAGCGCAGGGAGGAGCTGGTGATAGAGGGATCTCCTCCCAGGGTGGAGGCCGGTGACGTAGACGTGGAGTTTTCACTCCCGAAGTTCAAACAGAGGAAGAGTGCGAAGGAAGGAGGATATATGGGGAAGGCAAAGAGGAAGCTCAGGTTGGTCTTGTTTGTGTTTTCTTTGGGCTCTAAAACAAACAAACAATCAGCTGTTGGGAACATTGAACACGTTCATGAATGCCTGTCATGCACCACCGGTTCTGTTGGACCGCACTGGTAGATAATAACTCTGGCTGGTTGTTCTGTGTAGTAAATGAGCACTTCATGTTATTGTAGCATGTTAAAAAAAAAGCCTCTTGTTTATTTTTTAAGCTAAAACAGCAAACACTGTCAATGTAGTTCCATAAAGTCACTGAATAATTATCTGGTAAATACCGCTTTGAACTGAATGTCAGAACACCAGATTTTGTCCTTTCTTCATAAAATCTTTGTTTCATTTTTAATCCCAGTATGGGTGCTCTTTCCATAAATTAATATGAGTTTTAAAAGTCTAAATCCCAAATACTGGAGATGTGTTCAAAGGGAAAAACAAACTCGTTTTATAATCAGATCAATGATGCAAGATTTTTCTTTATATTTAACAAAACATGACTTTTTTTTTTTTCTTTTTTGGTTCATTGAAGTAATTTATTTTTTCATTCTCCACATGCTTTTCATCCAGATTCCCACACATGAAAACGAAGGGCTACACTGGAGCAGAGACCGGGGGGAAAGTGGACACAGGACAACTTGAAGGAGACGTGAATATCTCTCCACCTGAAATACCTGGAGATAAAGTGAAAGCTAAAGGCAAAGGACACAAGTTTGGGATCGCATTTCCTAAGGCTAAATACACAAAGTCAGGTTCTGCTTCTCAAACTGGATCTGTGGAGCTGAAGCCTCCAGGAGTAAGCATCCAGGCACCACAAGTGGAGTTAAGTTTGTCTGGTGATAAAGATGTGGATGTGGAGAAGACCAAGTTTAAAACACCTGATGTGGAGTTTGCACTCCCTTTAGGAAAAGCTGATGCATCTTTTCCCGCTGTGAAGGGAACGGCAGAAATCAAAGCTCCTAATGTGGACATAAAAGGAGGAGCTGATGCAGCAGAGGGGAAATTTAATGTAGATGTGAGCAAGGGGGATGCGAAGCTCAGAATGCCAAAGCTAAAACTACCCAAAGTTAGACTCTCACGTCATTCAGATGAGATCGATGGTGACATCAAGGTAAAAACGGAGGGAATGAAACTGCCTGAGGCAGATATTAAAGCTCCTAAAGTAGAAATAAAAGTAGATGATAAGATTGGTCTTCCTCAAGCGCATCTCAGAAAACCAAAAATGGAAGGCAATCTCTCAGGAAAAGGGACATCTGTTCAAATCCCCTCAGTCG
Source organism: Zenarchopterus dispar (assembly GCA_028564865.1). Taxonomy (NCBI): domain Eukaryota; kingdom Metazoa; phylum Chordata; class Actinopteri; order Beloniformes; family Zenarchopteridae; genus Zenarchopterus; species Zenarchopterus dispar. The sequence goes on from JAOWBL010008819.1 coordinate 1,509, forward strand.
ATATATCCTTACCAAATTTGAAGGGAAAGTCTGAGGCTGACATCTCACTCCCTGAATGCAAAGGAGCAGTGAAGACAGGAGTCAAAATCCCAGCCATCGATGTCTCTGCCCCTGATATTGATTTGGAGTTCAACACAGGAAAGAGAATTCCAGATGAGGTGGAAGGCACTTTTAAAGGGCCCAAAATTTCAATGCCAAAGGTTGACATCTCCTTACCGAAGATGGGTTCTCCTGGTGTGGATATTGAATGTCCAAAGGGTGGAGCGAAATTCAGTCCACCTACTGTTGACATTTCTCTCCCAAAAATGAAGTTAGAGAGTGAAGACGTGAATATGGACTACTATGTTGGAGGGGATGGAAAGTTCAAAATGCCCGATTTTGATGTAAATATGCCAAAAATCAAGTCATCCGAACAGGAAGTGGAAGGAGGTTTCAAGTTACCCAAAGTAGACCTGATCCTTCCCAAAGGCAAAGCAGGAGCAAGTGATGGTGGAGCAGGAGGAACAGTGAAGTTACCATCATTTGACATCTCACTCCCTAAAATGAAGACTGGCGAAGTGGACATTGTCACCGAAGGTCCTGAAGTGAAAGGTGGTAAAATCAAAATGCCTGAAGTTGACATTTCTCTACCCAAAGGTAAAATGGAGGGAGAAGTAAAAGTAGACACTGGGAAGGGTGGTAAATTCAAACTGCCTTCCTTTGATGTGTCTCTGCCTAGTTTGAAACAACCAGAAGGTCACATGGAGGGCCCCGAGCTTGGGGGTGGAGCTAAAATCCATGTGCCCTCGACTGATGTGTCTCTGCCCAAAGGAAAAACAGAGGGTGACATTGAAATAGAGGGTCCAACTGTGAAGGGAGGAAAGTTCAAAATGCCTTCACTCAATGTCAGACTGCCCAAACTGGGCTCATCTGGAGCTGAAGTTGACTTAGAAGGACCTGAGATTAAAGGAGGCAAAATTGATGTGCCATCAGCAGACATTTCTTTAACAAAACCAACGGGTGAAATTGACCTTGAGGGAAAAGTAAAAGGAAGCAAATTTACTGTTCCCTCTGTAGACATTTCCCTACCAAAAATGAAGCTCCCTGAAGGAGACTTGAAGCTAGAAGGCCCCGAGCTCCCGAATGTTGACTTCTCACTTCCAAGTTCAAACAATGAGGGCAACATGAAGCTCAAAGGAAGTGGTGATGGGAAATTTAAGATGCCATCATTAAACATCTCTCTTCCTGCTATGAAATCCCCTGATGGGGAGGTTAAAATTGAAGGTCCTGAAGGCAAAGAAGGAAAGTTCCAGTTGCCTTCTTTAGACGTGTCACTACCACATGTCAAACAACAGGGAGGTGATTTTAACATTGAAGGTCCTGAGTTTCAGGTTAAATCACCAGAGGCAAGTATAGACTTAAAAGGCACTGAGATTAAAGGAGGGAAAATTAACGTGCCTACAATTGATATCACTCTTCCTAAAGCTAAAGCAGAAGGCAAGAAAGATATTGAAGGACCCTCAGGCAAAGGAAGCAAGTTGAAGATGCCTTCATATGATGTATCGCTTCCAAAGATGACACTTGAGGGAAATATCAAGGGACCATCAGCTGATGTCTCGCTTCCAAAGGGAAAAGCAGAGGTTGATATCGAAACTAAAAGTAAAAGAGGACATTTTCATATACCCTCAGTTGATGTTTCTCTCCCTAAAGTAAAATCAAAGCGAGGTGATATTAATATCAAAGGGCCAGAAATTAAAGGTGGGGAAATAAAAGCGCCAACTGTTGAAATTTCACCCCCTCAAGGGACATTTGAAGGAGGTGTCGATCTTGGAGGTCAGAGAAAAGGAGGTGAATTCAGTTTACCGTCTGTAGACGTAAGTCTGCCTGGGGTAAAATTCCCAGAAGGAGATGTGAATTTTCAAGGTCCAAAAATCAAAAGTGGGAAGTTTGAAATGCCAAAAATTGACCTCTCATTCGTCAAAGGAAATGCGAAAGGAGACATTGATATTGATATCCACTCTGGAAAAGATGGGAATATTGAAATACCGTCCTGTGATATTGGACTTCCTAAAGGCCAAGTCAAAGCTGGCCTAAATGTTGAAGGTCCTGAAGGAAAAATGGGAAAATTCAAACCACCCAAATTTGATATTTCACTTCCAAAATTGAACTTGCCAGAGGGTGATGTCAATGTTGAAGGACGTGGGATTAAAGGAAAAGTGGAAATGCCAACTGCTGATATTTCACTTCCTAAAGGAAAAATTGATGGAGATGTTGACATTGGCAGTCACCAAATGAAAGGAGCAAAATTTAACATGCCTTCAATTGATATCAATATTCCTAAGATAAAATCTAAGGACATAACTATTGACATTGAAAAACCTGAAGGCCAAGGGGTGAAATTTGACATGCCATCATTTGATGTTTCAGCACCTCAGATAAAATCTCCTGAGGCAAATGTTAGCTTCCAAGGTCCAGATGTGAAAAAGCAACAAATCCAGATGCCAGGTGTTGACATCTCACTTCCAAAAGGTGACATTGACATCACTGTTGAAGGTCCCGAGGGCAAAGGTGGAAAAATGAAAATGCCTAAATTTGACATTTCATTGCCAAGGGTGAACTTTCCTGAGGGTGATGTCAAATTAAAAGGACCTGAGATAAAGGGCAGGAAAATCGAGATGCCAGACATTGACATTGCAGCCACAAAAGGAAAAGCTGAGGGTGAAATTGAAGTCGAGGGTTATGGAAGTAAAGGACGAAGGTTCCACGTGCCTTCTGTTGATTTTTCTCTACCTAAAATGAAAGTTAAGGAACCAGAGGTCAACATAGAAGGTACTGAACTTAAAGAGGGAAAAATCAACATGCCAGATATTGACATTTCACTTCCCAAAGGAAAGATTGAGGCTGACCTCAACGTTGAAGGTCCTGAGATAAAAGGAGGAAAATTCAAAATGCCCAAATTTGACATATCGCTTCCAAAAACAAACCTGCCACAAGGCAATTTCGAAACACCAGCAGTTGATAGTTCACTGCCAAAAGGAAAACTAAAGGAAGGTGTTGATGTTGATGGGCATATGGATAAAGGAGGCAAGTTTCATTTGCCCTCAGTTGATATATCTCTCCCAAGGATAAAAGCAAAGGGAGCTGATATTAATGTTGAGGGGCCAGAACTTAAAGGTGACATTACATTACCAGAAGTAAAAGTTGAGGGTGACCTAAGCCTCAAAGGACCTGATATAAAAGCAGGAAAGTGTAACATACCCTCTGCTGACATTTCACTCCCCAAAGGAAAGGTTGAAGGTGACTTTGATGTTGAGGGCCATGGAGTGAAGAGTGGCAAGTTCAAGATGACAAAAATTGATGTCTCATTGCCCAAAGTGAGTCTTCCACACAGTGATGTTCAAGTAAAAACCCCAGATATTAAGGGAGGGAAGATTGAAATGCCAGACATTGATATATCCCTCCCCAAAGGAGATATTGAAACTGGAGGACGTGCTAGCAAAGGAAACAAGTTCCATATACCATCTATTGACATTAATCTTCCAAAAATAAAAGGCAAAGGAGCAGACATAAGTGTTGAGGGTCCTGATGTAAAAGGTGGAACAATAAACATGCCATCTCTTGATGTGTCTCTGCCTAAGATAAAATCTCCTGACATAGATGTCAGTCTTGAGGGTCCTGATGTGGAAGGAGGGAAGATCAACATGCCTACTGTTGATGTTTCACTTCCCAAAGGAAAAGCTGAGGGTGACATAAATATTGAATGCCCTGAAGTGAAAGGGGGAAAATTCAAGATACCAAAATTTGATCTTTCTTTTCCAAAACCCAGTTTTCCAAAGATTGATGCTACCATAGAAGGACCAGATATGAAAGGAAAAATCGAAGTTCCAACTGCTGATATAAAACTCCCAAAAGCAAAGACAGATGTGGATATTGATGTGGATGCTGGTAAAGGAAGCAAATTTCACATGCCTTCAGTGGATTTCTCACTCCCTAAAATCAAAGCAAAGGGAGGTGACATTGACATTGAAGGACCTGAAGTCAAAGGTGATGTGTCAATCCCTAAAATTAAGTCTCCAGAAGTAGACATCAGCCTCAAAGGCCCTAAGGGTGTGAGTGGAAAAGTTGACTTGCCAACCGTTGCTGTTTCACTCCCCAAAGGGAACATTGGGGGCGACGTTGAAGTGGAGGGCCCAGAGATTAAGGGTGGCAAATTTAAAATGCCCAAATTTGATGTGTCTTTACCAAAGATGAATCTCCCTGAAGGTGATGTCAAAATCAAAGGCCCTGGAATCAAGACAGGAAAGATTGAGATGCCAGATATAGATATTTCACTCCCCAAAGGAAAAGCAGAGGGTGAAATTGAAATTGAAGGACCTGGTGGGAAAGGAAGCAAGTTCCACATGCCAACCATTGACATTCATCTCCCTAAAATGAAAGCCAGGGGACCAGAGATAGATATTGAAGGTCCTGAACTTAAGGGTGGCAAAATCAACATGCCTGACATTGATCTTGCACTCCCCAAAGGAAAGGTTGAAGCTGAACTGAGTACTGAAAGTCCAGAGGTAAAAAGAGGCAAATTAAAAATGCCCAAAATGGATATTTCACTTCCAACATTTAGTCTAGAAGGCGGTGGCAAAGTTGAAGGACCTGATGTTAAAGGACAAATTAATATGCCAACCACTGATATCTCACTCCCTGAAGGAAAAGCAAAGGCAAATATAGATGTTGAGGGCCACAGTGGTAAGATGGGCAAGTTTCACATGCCCTCAATTGATATTTCACTTCCAAAAATGAAAAGAAAGGAAACTGATGTTGATATTGAAGGGCCTGAATATAGAGGAAACATTACAGCTCCAGAAGGAAAATTTGAAGGTGACCTTAATGCTGAAGGACCTGAGATAAAAGGTAGTAAAGTTAAGTTGCCAACATTTAATGTGTCATTTCCCAAAATGAATCTCCCAGAGGCTGATGTCAAACTGAAAGCTCCAGACATCAAGATGCCAGACATTGATATATCACTCCCCAAAGGAAAAACACAGGGAGACATTGAAGCTGGAGGACATCCAAGCAAAGGAGGCAAGTTCCATATGCCCTCCATTGACATTAATCTTCCAAAAATGAAGACAAAAGAAGCCGAGATAAATATAAAGGGTCCTGAAATTAAAGGTGGAAAGGTGGACATACCATCTCTTGATGTTTCTGGGCCCAAAATTGAAACTCCTGACATAGATGTCAGTCTCAGTGGTCCGAATGTGGAAAGAGGGGAGATCAAAATACCAACTGTCGATGTTTCAGTTCCTAAAGGAAATATTGAGGGTGACTTTAATGTTGAAGGTCCTGAGATGAAGAGTGGAAAGTTTAAAATGCCGAAATTTGATGTGTCCTTACCAAAGGTTAGTATGCCAATGGTTGATGTGAATCTGGAAGGACCTGATATGAAAGGAAAAAGTGGAATACCCAAAGTTGATGTTTCACTGCCAAAGACAGGTGTGGATATTGATTTGGACACTGGTAAAGGGAGCAGATTTCACATGCCCTCAGTTGATATCAAGCTTCCTAAAATCAAAACAAAGGGAGTCGGTGTTGACATTCAGGGACCTGAAGTCAAGGGTGACATGTCACTCCCTAAACTGAGGTCTCCAGAAGTAGATGTCAGTCTCAAGGGCCCTGAGATGAAGAGCGGGAATGCTGACTTGCCAAAAGTTGAGATTTCTCTCCCCAAAGGAAAAGCTGACATTGAAATGGAGGGCCCTGAAGCAAAGAGTGGTAAATATAAACTGCCAAAATTTGACATGTCCTTGCCAAAAATGAGTTTCCCAGAAGGTGACGCCAATATTAAGGGACCAGACTTCAAGGTAGGGAAGATTGAGATGCCAGACATTGATATATCACTACCCAAAGGAAAAACACAAGGAGACATTGACTTTGAAGGGCAGGCTGGAAAAGGAGGCAAGTTCCATATGCCATCTATTGACATTAATCTTCCAAAAATTAAGACAAAAGGACCCGAGATAAATATAAAGGGTCCTGAAGTTAAAGGAGGAGAAATGGACATGCCATCTCTTGATGTTTCCGGGCCTAAAATCAAATCTCCTGACATAGACGTCAGTCTCAAAGGTCCTGATGTGGAGGGAGGGAAGATCAAAGTGCCGACAATTGATGTTTCAATTCCTAAAGGAAACATTGAGGGTGACTTTGATATTGAAGGTCCTGAGATGAAGAGTGGAAAGTTTAAAATGCCAAAATTTGATGTGTCTTTGCCAAAGGTGGGTCTCCCAAAGTTTGATGCTACCATAGAAGGACCAGATATGAAAGGAAAAATCGAAGTGCCAACTGCTGATATAAAACCCCCAAAACCAAAAACAGATGTGGATATTAATGTGGGGTCAGGGAAAGGAAGCAAATTTCACATGCCCTCAGTTGATTTCTCACTCCCTAAAATCAAAGCAAAGGGAGTTGATGTTGATATTCAAGGACCTGAAGTCAAGGGTGATGTGTCAATCCCTAAAATTAAGTCTCCAGAGGTAGACATCAGCCTCAAGGGCCCTGAGATGAAGAGTGGGAATGTTGACTTGCCAAAAGTTGAGATTTCTCTCCCCAAAGGAAAAGCTGACATTGAAGTGGAGGGCCCTGAGATTAAGGGTGATAAATATAAATTACCCAAATTTGATATTTCCTTACCAAAGATGAGTCTCCCAGAAGGTGACATTAAAATTAAAAGTCCAGACTTTAAGGGAGGGAAGATTGAGATGCCAGACATTGATATATCACTCCCCAAAGGAAAAATACATGGAGACATTGATTTTGAAGGGCAGGCTGGAAAAGGAGGCAAGTTTCATATGCCATCAATCTCTCTTCCTAACATGAAGGCAAAAGGAGCAGATGTCAGCATAGAAGGTCCTGAACTTAAAGGTGGAAATATCAATATGCCAACGACAGACATTTCACTTCCAGGTGGAAAAGCACAAGCTGACCTTGATATTGAGGGTCCAGATATAAAAGGAGGCAAATTCAAAATGCCTAAAGTTGGTATATCGCTTCCAAAGATGAACCTGCCAGAAGGTGATGTCACAGTGGAAGGACCAGAGATGAGGAAAGGAACGTTCACAGTGCCCTCTGTTGACATTTCACTACCAGAGGGAAAGGTTGAGGGAGATATCAATATTGAAGGCCCATCTGGAAAGGGAAAATTCGAAGTGCCAAAAGTTCAAGTTGAAAAAAAAGGTGGAGGGCTCCACATGCCAAATCTTGACATAAATCTTCCCAAATTTGATTTAGACCTCAGCCTTCCCTCTGCTCGGAAAGATAAAGGCCTTAAAGTGGACACAGGTGGCCCTGATTTATCAAGTGATTTGGAAATTTCAGGTCCCAAAGGTCATATCAAAGCACCTAAGCTGAATATTGAGGGTGCAGACATTGAAATAGGTGATATAGAAGATCCAGGTGCATCACTCAAACTTCCCACACTCAAACTACCAACAGTTGACATCTCAGCTCCAAAGGTCGATCTAGACTTTAGCCTTACCAAACCTAAAGGTGACGATGTGGAAGTGGAACTTCTGAAAGCAGAGGGAGGTAGGCCATCTTCAGGGGTAAGCTTTGATCTACCTGATGTCTCTCTTAAAGTCCCTGGTTTCACTCTTCCCAGGTTTGGTGGAAAGACCAAGAGCGGTGATATGGAAATATCAGGAAACAAGCAAGATATTTCTCTCAATCCACCACACATAGAAGGAGAAATTAGGGCACCATCAGTGGAATTTGATGGAGATGGGAAAGTCAAGGTAAAGAAACCTAAACTCAAAATGCCTTCATTTGGAATATCTAGGAAGGATGCAGATGTATCAGTATCTTGTCCTGATGTTGACGTAAGCGGGAAAAAGGGAAAAGCTGGAATGCCAGATTTCAAAGCTGAGACCCCTGGCGACAAGACAAAATACAAAATGAAATTCCCCAAGTTTAAAATGTCCTCGCCAAAGGTTCAACTCCCAGAGGGGGAGGTTGATGCTAAGGTGGGGGCAGATGTACATGGTAAAAGTGGATTTCATGCACCTGATGTCACTGTCAAACTTCCAAAGTTCTCCATGCCAGGATTTGGGTCTAAAGAAAAAGATCTAGGTAAGCCAAGTGGTGAACTCGAAGCTAAGGCCAAAGTCAAGATGCCGTCTGTTGAGCTATCACTACCGGCATCTAAAACACCAGAGACTGAGGTTCTTATTCCTAAAGCAGAAGTTGATGTTTCAGAGGCTGATATTAAAGGTTATGAAGGAAATCTCAAAATCCCAAAGATGCCAACAATTGATGTTTCCATCCCCAAAATAGACTTGGATGTGTCACTGCCAAAAGGAAAGTCCCAAAAGATTGAGGTACCAGACGTGGAGCTAAAAGGAGAAGAAGGAAAATTCAAAATGCCTCAGATAACAATGCCATCAATAGATGTGACCCTTCCCAAAGGCAAATCTAAAGATCTTCATGCCCCAGATGTAGAGGCAGATGGGGGCAAATTTAAAATGCCTTATGTCAAGATGCCTTCAGTTGACATTACTTTACCAAAAACAAAAACTGGACAAATTGATCCTCCAGATCTTGATGTAGAACTAGAGGGGGGCAAATTCACAATGCCAAGCATCAAAATGCCAAATATTGACATATCTAAAGAAAAGACTGGGAAACTAGAAGGTCCAGATGTGGAAATTGAAGGTGGAGGAAAGTTAAAGATGCCACATATCAAAATGCCCCATGTTGACATCAACCTTCCAAGAATGAAAACCAAAGAGGGTCATATCCCAGACGTGGAGGTAAACTCAGGGAACAAAGGAGCAAAATTCACAATGCCCCATCTCAGTATGCCTTCAGTTGATATTTCACTGCCAAAAGTAAAAACTGAAGCCCCAGAAGTTGGACTGGAGGGGAGTGCAGATGGAAAGATAAAAATGCCCACTATTGACATCTCTCTTCCTAAAGGAAAACTCAAAGGCACAGCGGCACCTGAAATAGAAATGGCTGGACAAGGAGAAGGAAAACTCAAGATGCCACGCATGAAAATGCCAGATGTTGATATTGCTCTACCGAAAGGAAAGATTGAAGGTCCAGAGGTGGAGCTCAAAGGCAAAGGTGGAAAATTCAAGCTGCCGCATGCCAGCATACCAACTGTTGATATTTCACTTTCCAAAGGAAGGGCTGAAAGTCCAGATGTTGAAATAGAAGGAAGTTCTGGAGGGAAATTCAAACTGCCTCACTGGAAAATGCCAGATTTTGATGTCTCTCTGCCCAAAGGACAGCTTGAAGGTCCAGAGATGGAGGTCAAAGGAGAAAAGGGAACATTTAAAATGCCAAACATCAGCATGCCTTCTGTTGGCATTTCACTCCCCAAAGGAAGGGTTGAAGGTCCAGACGTTGAAACAGAAGGCATTGAAGGAGGAAAATTGAAAACACCATACATAAAAATGCCTTCAGCTGATATTTCACTGCCCAAAGGAAAGATTGAAGGTCCAGATGTTGAGATGAAGGAAAACACGGGAGGAAAATTCAAAGGGCCCCATGTGAAATTACCAAATATTGACTTTTCTATGCCAACAGGAAAAGAGTTGGAGACTAAAGGGGAAGGTGGGAAATTTAAGATGCCACATGTCACTCTGCCTTCAGTTGATATTTCATTACCTAAAGCAAAACTTGAAGGTCCAGAATTAGAGACAGAAGCAGGTGTAGAAGGGAAACTCAAAATGCCTCAAATGAAAATGCCAAATGTCGATCTCTCTCTACCCAAAGGAAAATCTTACAAAATTGAAGGAGCAGAGGTGGAGATTGAAGGAGAAGGAGCCAAACTGAAAATGCCACATATGACACTGCCTTCAGTAGACATTTCACTACCAAAAGGTAGGACAGAAGGTCCTAACCTTGAATTTGGGGGTGAGGAAGGAAGGTTTAGGATGCCAAAAGTTGGCATATCTCTACCTAAAGGAAAAACTTCAGTTGAAGGTACAGATGTGGATTTAAACAGAGACATAGGACAAATCAAGATGCCAAATGTAGATATATCTATTCCTAAAGGAAATGCAAATATTGAAACACCTGCAGGGGAAAAAGAAGTACAGGGAGGAAACATCAAACCCCCACATATCAAAATACCAAAAGTTGACATTTCACTCCCTAAAGGTAAAAGCAAAGATACTAAAGTACCTGCTGTAGAGATGGAAGTCTCGGGTCCAAATGATAACCTTCTGAAGGGAGAAATAGTGGTGCCAAAAGCAGATTTTAACTTACCCACCACTGAAACAGACAGCAAGTTTAAAGGGTCACATGAAGTCACCACAGGTTTGGACACACGGTCAAAAAAAGAAGGTGACTTGCATGTTGAGGGAGATCACAAAACTCTGAAACTCAAAATGCCAACAATCGACATCAAAGGCCCAAAAGGAGATCTAGAGCTTGACATAGGACTTCACAGAGAAGAGGGCAAGAAAGACAAGAAAAAAGTTGAATTACCTGACTTAGATCTAAGCAAAGCAGGAGCCAGTGGCAAAGTAAAGGGGCCCAAAGTCAAAGGAACAAAGTTCAAGATTGGGAAGCAAAAAAAGAAATCTGGTGGAGATGTATCAGGAGAAGTAAAGCCATGTGTCGATGAGGAACTAAGCGTCCAAGCCAAGCAAAATGGACATACAGAAGGCAAAGCTCACATTGACGTCCCAACAGCAGAAGTTTCACTGCCAAGTGTTAGTGTGAAACCAGGAACGGGGGTGAGAGGAGATCACTCTTCTTCCAGTGCAGAAATCAAAGTCCCTAGGATACCAGACATAGAGTTTGATATTGGTACATCACAAGATGACAACACAGAAAAAGGAAAGAAAGTCAAAATCCCTAAATTTGGTGTACCTCTACCCTCCATCTCCTCCCCTGAGAAAAGGGTGAATATTTATGGTCAAGAAATCCAGTATGAAGGCCCTAAAATGCCCAAAGTAAAGAAAGCTGTATTTGTCTTGGTGAATCCTCCTGAAGCAAATGAGCCCACTGCAAGCACCAGCCTCCAGAAAGAGGATGCAATAGTCGAGGCAGAGAAAGAGGAAGTCAAAGTAAAGATGCCCAAAATCAAAATGAAGCCAAGTTTTGGTAAGTCCAAAGGTAAATCAGCCACAGCAAGTCCAGAAAGAGAAGAGGAAGAGGAGAAGTCACAGGGAGGAAAGATAAAAATGCCCGAAGTTTCATTTTCTTCTGGCAAATCAGGGTCATTGGATGTCGCTCTTAAGGGAGACAGTTCAAGTATCAATGGAGAAAAGGATGCAAGTCCTCACAAGGGCTCCAAGGATGACAAAGGGACATTTGGTGCTAAAATTAAACTTCCAAAGGTTGAGTTCTCAAGTCCATATGGCAAAATGGCTGCAGGGCATGAAAGCACAGACAGAACTGTAAAAATGGGAAAGGAATCATCACCAAGAGGAATAAGAGGAGACGTCAAAGGGCTTAAAATGGAAGTTACACCACAGTCGTCAACGGATGTGGTGTCATCTCAAGCCAGAACAGAAATGCTGGACAGGGACAGCTCCGAATCGCCTGTTGGTTTCAGCTCCGAGTACAGCTCGACAAAGGTTCAGGTGTGGAGCGAGTCGGAGGGCAAAAGGGACGATGAGGGAAGAGAATCTTCCACCTGGTTCAAGGTCCCAAAGATCACTCTGAAGCCACACTCCTCAGGTAAGATTAAAACAATCGACACCACAAGATTATTTTATTATTTACCCCAAAATCGTGTCATTTTTCTTTGAATAGTTTTTATGTGCTTCTAACATATCATCTCCTGTTTGTCTCTGCTACATAAGACTAAGATTCTCTTCCATCTTGAGTCCTGCTCCTCTACTCTTCGTGTTTTCTTTTCCTCTTCCTCTCTTTCTTTTCCCTCCGCCTTTCTTCAGCGAGGACAGGCTTCCTCCAGATAACCCCAGAGACTTCTCCTCAGGCCCAGCGGAGGGGCGAGATAGGAGGCGAGGTCGATGTCTCGGGATCTTTCTGCCTCCACACCTCAGAGCTCAACTTCGCCACCCAACAAACATCTGAAGAGCACCAAGTCTCGTCCACAGAGGAGGGAACTGTTACCACGGTGACCAGAACCACCAGAATCACCCGGCACCTGGTTACAAGTGAAACGCGAGCAGGCGAATCTTCAGCCACCACAACCACAACCCACCAAGTGTCAGATTTCAAACACTGAGGATGCTGTAAGGAGATCTTAAGTATTTTAATGTCTTTGTTGTTGTCATTTTTTTTCTTTTCTTTAAAATTTAGTGAGGTTGCAGTGTTTATTTAAGCACAGCCTGTGATGTGGTTAACCTCTGTTAAGTAAAAATCTTTTATTTTATATTTTAATAGGTTATGTTTGAATGTGATCAAATACAGTTTGGTTTTTGTCAACCAGCATGATTGTTATTGCAGCAACAGAGAAATATATATTTCCCTTTTTTTTATTTTAGTTGTTACTGTTTGTTTTGTTTTGTTTTTCTTGTTACTGTTTTTTGAGTTTTCTTTTTTGGTTTAACTTTTATTATTTATCCAGTTTTGTTTGCTTTAAGAATTTTTCTCTGAATGTAAACATGTCAGGTTACTCGATTATTTATTGTTGTTTGTGTATTCAGAATGGGCCAGAATTAGCATCAGCATGATGGTTAAACCTGTTGCTTTAAATAATAATTTTGTGCCACTATAGTAGAGGCCAGAGTAATATTTTTGTAAATATATCTACAATATATTGAACTTTTTTTTTTTTTTTTGAAGCACCCCTTCCCTTCCCTTCACCCCAAATGTAATTATTTTCATATTCACCCTAGTCTGGAGTTGAAATAATATTTATCATCTAATGACTTGATTTTCTTCTGTAGAAGTAAAAAGTGTGAATTTTAAGAGATTATATGCTATGTTCATTTTCTGCTGCAGATTTTATTATAAACATTTAGCTGGTGCTGTCTCCAGAGTAAAAGGTGATTTATGCTTCTACGCCGAACCAACCGCGGATGACGTCATTGGTCCGCTTGCCGCCATTGTATTTCCTTCTAAGAATTTCGTGGTATTACTTTATCAAGCTGGAAAGGAAGATGGATTGCTGAAGTGTTTGTAAAAATTACAGTTGATCAACATTTATCAGCTCCAACTTTCTTAAAACTACATGATGTAAGTAAACAAAAGGAATTTGTGTCAGCGCTGAAGAAAAGAACCTGCACTGCCTCCTAGTGTTTGGGGGTGGAATTACAGCGGGACACAACCAACGACAGCTGACTACAACAAAGGTCCGGTGCTTAATCTGCATGAATAGTTGCTATCCAGAAGCATAAATCCCACTTAAATCACACTGAGTGAGCCACCACTCTGGACTCTTTCTCTGCTGGGGGGATCAAACCTGTGACCTTCTGGTTGCAGGTTGCTCTCGCACAGGTAGGCCGACCTGCTGCTAAAACATTTTATATTTACGTTTTTACTGTACACTGCCTGAAAAGTACACCACTGTATATTTTGTGAATGATGCTTCGGCTTCAAGATTCACCTGACTATGCTGATTTATTTGAATCCCGACTGTGAACTGTGTTGACTTTTAAAAAATTGAGAGTGAGTTGGCAGGAATTTGTGGGCTTCAAATCATAAATTCTGAGGACATTTAGAGGTGTAACTGTAAATCTTACACTTTTGTCCTTAATTATGCCATTATAAGGCTGCTACAATGAGACTAGAGAAGGAGTGGCGAGCCTTGAGTTTGTTCAAAAGCCATCATGTTACAAAATATGTCCTCTCTTGACACAAGAGGAAGGAACAATTCACAACTTTTCCTTTAATTAAAATGACTTTGGTAGTCTGAATTTGCTGTCTTTAATATTTTAGTGCCCTTTTTTTTTTCAAAAGCTATGACCTCTATTGAAGGTGTAATTTACTCTGGATTTGAGGACAAAAGCTTTGCATCACATTTCATTTTTATTTTACTCAGTTTACTTTACTAGGTTTGATGTATGGAATGAAATTGTGTGAAATGCATGAAAAGTCCAGAAAAAACCACTATCAGATTTGTTTGATTGACTTTAACACTATATACCTGTTTTGCAGGTGAGGAGTAGGTCTTTTGAAAGCTGCAGTAAGAATAGTGACTTGTCAGAATAACACACTGAGTGGTATCTACTGTAAGTGTATAGATATTTTTACCTTTCTGGTTTAAAGTCTTTGAGTTTCTTTTTCATTTTAAGGGTTTCAGTATTTTGTCAAAGCTGGAAAGAATGTTGTTTTAAAATGTTGCAGCAATAAAGTAATATTCACAGAAGAATGTTGTTTCATGGTGTGTTAATTTAACCCAAGTCATAAAAACTGAATGCTGATGCGGGGAAAGTTGTAAAAATCTCTTGTTCTGACTCATCCATCCCAGTCACAGACAGAATAAAGACCAGATCACGTCATGCAGATAATAAACAAGGAGAGAAAAATTCTGATTCTTTAGAAATAAAGCTTTGACTACTTTACCCACTGGTTTGACCTGTCAATCATAGGTCGTCCCCACCCTAAAGTGCAAATATTTCACTCTTAGAAGGACCCTGACTTATAAAATGAACATTTCTGTTTAATAATTCTTGAAACTACACGTTGAGAGCATAAAATGATCATGAAAGGTTTTATTGCGTTCACAAATCAGGTGAAAAGTAATCCAACGTCTTCCAACGACTGCAGGTGTCGCCCCCTAGTGGTCATTACAAGAAATCAGGTTCGAGCCATCTGATTGGCTCTTTACCTTTCAGATATCGTTTATAATTTGTGCTAATTTTCATCTTTAAAAGTCACAAATTAATTCATCTAGAAGGATCGCTGTCTACTTAGTCATATTCTTCACTTTATATAAAACTGAATAAAGATTAGTGCAAGTATTAACTGCAGAGATTTCTGTTTTTAAAAACACTGCAAATTAAATATTTTAAGAAAAAGCTATATTCTCAACTTTCTGTTATGCCAGAAAAAAGACATAAGATACAAAAGAACAGGAATTAAGACTATTTAAAGGTCTAGAGAGAAGCGTCAGAGCGGTAGTGTACAGGAGTGCATGACGTGTGTGCGTGGTGTGCGCGTGTATGTGTGTGATTTCATCTGCTGTGATGACGCAGTCCCACGTAGGCTTTACGACACTCGTGTGAGTGCGTGAGAGGGGAGGAAATGCTGCTGTATGAGGAGTGAACAGTGGCACAGGGAGGAGGACAGTGAAGAGCCAGAACGAACAGCAGCACCGGTACCAGAACCGGTACCAGAACCGCTATCTGCCCGTCCACGGCCCTGGTCAGTTTCTTACCGTTTAAAGTCACTTCTAATAAAGTTAAAAAAAAACCAAAACCCTTGCTTCAAGAAAACTAGAAGATTATTTTAGGCTATTTTGCTATCCCCTACACATTGCTCCTTAAAATAAGACAATTTTGACTAGATTTATTATCTATTGACTAAGTTACAGCAGTAAGGTGCGATTTGGACCCGACACGTCCCAGAATCCATGAACTGTTCCCAACTCGGGTTTTGGCTTGTGTTGCTTGAGCCAGATGTGGTCCAGATTTTATAAACCACGGGAGAAGACAAGGATTGTGAAGGGTGGCCCAGACAAAGTGGAGAACAGGGTCATGTATGATGGACAGGTGTCCAGGTTCAGGTAGCAACATCCAGGTTACTTCCGTCAAAGCCAAATCTGGAATAAAGAAAACTGCACACATGGACCACGTTTGGGCCAAACGTTGTTTCTTGTGTTCCTTCTTCTCGATAATATTGTCATATTGTCTTGCTTTCAGACTAGTTATATTTCTTTTTTCGTCGATATCTTTTAACATGCGTATATATTGTATTTTTTTTTATTCTTATTTTCTTACATATACTTGTTTTTTCTTGCCCCGGGGACATGAGAGGAACACGATTCCAGCTCTCTGTATGTCGTGAACAAACGGCACTTTTGATGATAAAGTTACTTACTCGTTTTGGATTACTACGTCTGTCAGCACTGGTTTCTTCTGGGGTTTGTTGACGTCACACTATCTGCTTGGTTACTCGTGAGTGGGTTGTTAGTGTGGACTTTGAAACCCTGCAGGATCTTTGCTGGTTCATTCTCTACCACCCTTGAAGGTATTTTGACTCTGAGCCTTCCAACCCACGATCACCCCAGATGTTCCTGTATATTATTCCAGCTTCTTTGTTATGTTTTGTTGTGTTGTTCCAGGTAGGAAGCACCTGCCTGCAGCTTTCACCCTGGTGGATCATCTCGGGGGGGGGGGTTCTTCTCTTGGCATCAGGACACCTGACTACATGCAGAGCGTCTGTGGGCTCCTCCAGATCTGCCCTCCTCGTGGTTGGCTGCTTTGAAGCTTCTCCGTGGTTGGTTGATTATTGATCCACTGTGGATCCGGCGTCTGTGGTCATTGCTGATGACGACCTGGCTGAGGAGGTTCAGGTCTTTGAGGAGCAGAAGTGGAAACAGAGCATCTCGTGTTTAGTGGCACAGCTGACTTGGCCTCCAGAGTTCCTGATCAGCGTTTTATGATGTCGTACATCTCCAGTATTGATCTGTAATGTGGCTTCACCATTACAATCCGACAAACTTTACTTACGTTGGAGACTGTAGAAACAGTTTTCAGATGTTTAAAACTTCTTGGTTTAATTTTTATATAGAAAATGTTTGTGCAGAGTTGCAAATATAGATAACCCTGAATACTTATTGTTTCTAATGGAAAACAAGTATCCTGCCCACTTCAGCCCAAATTAAAGTTGTAGAAGCTAAAATAAATACAAAAAAGGTGTTTGAGGTGAAAATGAAAACAGACAGATAATAAAACGAGGGCCACGTGTATACTGACACTACTTATGTCAATGACTTGCTGTAGATTTGGTGGTTGTGCTCCAAAATATATTATATAGACTACAATCTGATTAAAATTAGATCTGAGTTCATATCTGCTGATATTTAAGATTTTTTCTGAGTTTATTTGAAATTATTGTTATTATGAAGGAAAAGCAGGTTATTTTCACCAACCTGACGTCACTTACGCTACATTAAAAACTGTTTTGGCAAGAGTCTCTGGATTTAAGGAAAACTCTGAGGGTATAGGTGTGGATGTTAACTCGGTTTCATGCTTCAGTCATGTTCTCTTCCTGGTTTCCTCCGTCGTTACCTTCTCAGGTCTCTTCGTCGTCGCCACCATCAAGCCCACTCCGTGAAATCACTTCCTCTTACAACCACTGCTGAGCATCATCACTGATGACGTAGTACCATCACAGATCATCACCTGAGTTAGATGATTCTGATATTTGAATTATTGTCGCTTGTTTGTTTGTTTGTTTGTGCCGTGTTACCTTCTGCGATCATCATTTCAGTATTTTAAAATAATTTGAAAAAAGGAGCGTCCCTCAGCGGGGCAGTAACAACCCCTCATACTCTTCCGCTCGCCTCACCTCGCCTCTGCCTGTGTGGCACGAATCACGCCTCCTACCAGTGAGTGGGCTGCAAGCCCGACGAGCCCTCCGTCATCGTGCTCGCTGCGTGTGTGCGCACACCGGAGGCGACTGCGGTAAGATGCGGCGGCGAGCGGCGCAGAGCCGCGGCGGAGGAGAGGATGCGCAGTGAGTCGGAGGAGAGACCCAGGAAGCCCCCGCTGGCCTCCATCTCCGAGCTTAGCGGACCGGACCGGACCGGACCGGACCGCGGGCGTGCGTGCGTGCGTAGCCGCTTTGTGGCGTCAGTGGTGCAGGCCGACTGGGATGACGTGGTGGCGCTGGTCCCACTTTAGGATGCTCCACAGTCGGAGAACAGGCTTCCTCTGTAAACAATAAAAAAAAAAAGGGCAGAGGGACGCAGAGTAAAGGACGCTCACTTCCGAACCGGGACACCAGCGCGTCCAATCAGGTGAGCCAAAATAACGAACGGGTCTCGATGATGGCTTTCAGGACGGGGTTTGGACTGGGGGTTCGGGTTTTGCTTGACGTGATTCATCTTAATTACAGCCGTCCACGTCCTGCTGGTGTGAGCACGCGTGCGTGGCCCGAACCTGCTTTTGTCTGTTAAAACCCAAACTGTGAAGGCAACGCGACAGAATGTCCAGATGTGATGATTTCAGGGGACATCCTGTCCAGGCAGAGCAACAACTAATCTGACTGGAACCAAGGTGGGATTGTGCGTTTATATAACAAGAAAATACTTGTTTTCCTGAGAAAAAGATGGAGATTAAAGCCCAGGTTTAGATGCGTGGTCTTTCTTAGACTCACACCACAGTCAACTCAATAACTGTGACCCAAAGACATTGTTTTAAAAAGTGAAATCTGATTCCTGTACTTTATTTGATTTACTCCGTGTTTGAGGGCTTTTCGAAGCAGATCAGGCCTGGACTCTTTTTGTGACAGTCTTTGCACTTTTTCCTCCCTAACCAGTCTTTCATTTTCTTCTGCGGTTTGTTTGCAGCTCCGTCAGTCCTCGGTGACAGGAGGACAGTTGGACGGGGAGGGTCCCGGAGCTCTGAAGACACCAGCGTGGAAGAAAACAAACTTCTCATTACCTTCGGTCTCGTCGGCGCTGGCAGCAGAACACCTGACCTGCACGGGTCTCTTCTTTGTCTCGTGGTTAGAGAGCAATATGTGACGGCAATTCCAGCTCGCTGTCAGTTCAAAAACAAACAAAACAACAAAAACTGCTCCTGTTTTTCATCTTCTCTCCAAAAACTCAGATGCAGAGCATGAACTGATGAGATGTGAGACTGAAAACAGAGTCAGCTCTCCCTCTCCCTCTTTGGCCTTTTCTGCTGTCAGAAGGAATCAGCGAGACGTTCTGGAGACAACTTTAGTGATGTCACGATGCTCAGATGACTTTGTCTGAACTACGGTCTTCTTTCTCGGGAGCTGTCAGGCTCTGAATCCAGAACAGACTCTTGATGGTGGCAGCGTTCCGCTCTCGTAAATGAGATCTCCAATCGACCTGACGAGCTGCACTTTGATAGAGGATTTGTGAGGACAAACCCATAAAAGATAGATGAGGCCAACAACCGGCACCATGCTCCAGCAGAACAACAACAACAACTACCCGTGCCTGGACATGTCGGGCTCCACCCGGGAGATGCTCCAGAAGTGCTCCAGAACCTCCCTCCCCTTCCCCAGCCGGCTGGAGCTGGGCCTGGGAGACCTGCCGCTGATCCGGGGGCTCCGAGCCTGGGCCCTCTGTTCCAAGAACCGCCGCAAGGCCGGGAGTCTGCTGGGAGGAGGACAAGCCCCCACGGCTCCTCCTGCAGGCCGGGGGGGTTCCGCGTCCTGCCCCAGACCCGCGGACGTCTACCTGAGCGGGGAGTGGGGTCGTATGGGCTACGGGCCCCCGCTGGGGCTGGACGCCAGGCAGGCGGGGATCGGAGCTTTGGTCACAGTTGCCACCCTGAAGAGCTCGCTGGGCAGCGGGAAAACCCAGACCCAGTGCCTCTTCCTGCGGACCGAGAAAGGAAGCTGTTTGTACTCTACAGCCAAGCCCGGTTCTGGCGTGGCCACCAGCGCAGCCTCCCGCATGGTCGGAGAATGGCTGAGAGGGAAGAAGAGTGGAGGAGGAAGTAGAGATGCCCCGGTCGGGAGGAGGGACAGCGGGCCAACTCTGTCGCTGCAGGCTGGAGCAAACAGGGTCAGAGTGCGATCGGGCCGAAGATGGAGGAAGTCCGGCAACTCGGCACATCAAGAGAAGCAGCAGAGGAGCTGGGAGGATCCGGCTGGCGAAGTCGCTGTGGAAGAAAGGCAGGAAGAGCAAGACAAAGCGAGCCTGGAAGGGAAACAGCTTCCCAGTTTCCCGCGGCGGGACGGCAGCAGGGACAAATGCTGCCACCACGCTTGTCCTAAAACCTGCTCTCAGTGTGGACGAAGACTGCAAGGACAGGAGAACCGGGATGAGAACGGCGGAGGGGAAGCTCTGGAAAGAGGACTCCCAAACAGACCGGAGGAAGAAGGGAAGGGAGTGAAAAGGGAGAGACAAAGGAATGAGGAGGAGGAGGAAGAGGGGGACCTGCCTGGGCCGAGCCCTGACCAAGAACCGAACTGCACTTACAAAAACTCCCACAGTGACCGTGGCGTTGATGGAGATGGAGAAATGAGCGGAGCCGAGAGAAACGAGGGACTGAAGTCCCCGTCTTCTACGGAGCAACAGCAGGATCCGAACCCTGACGTTGGATCAACTGTGACGACTGATATCAGAGACCGAAGAGCAGAAGATGGTTGCTGTGAAGGAGAAGTCGGTCAGAAATCAGAAAAAGAGAAGGAGAGTGCCTTCGTCAGAGCTGCAGCCTCCCCCAGCAGAACCGAAGAGTCCTCCGTTCCTGCAGAGGGCAGCGTTCCTGCTGAGGACACCTGCGGGGATCAGGAGGTGCAAGAATCCAAGCCAAACCCACCTGAAGTCCTTCAGCTTGAGCAGGAAGCAGATGTTGGCCGGTTTCAGCCCCAACAACCAAACTCTGCACCCGGCGAGAACAACACTGTGAACGAAGAGGCAAATGGAAACACAGAAACTCAGTCTGTCTTTGAAGACGAGGAGAGTAAGAGCCAGCGGGAGGACAGACTAGACGTTTTGTCATCGCCTCTTAGACACACTTCTTCTTCTGAAGGAGGCTGGGAGCTTCTCCAACGGGAGGACGGGGAGCTCTGGAGGAGAGCGTGCACCTGCAGCAGACAGGAGGATGCTACCAGTGATGCCTCAGAGGGGGATAATAACAGCCAAGAAGTCCACACATGCTGTGCTTCAGAAGATGAGTGGAGGTTACAGGAAGATGGAGACACCTCCGAAGGAAAAAACGTCCCCTGCGTTCAGCCCGAAGCAGAGCTGAGTACCGGAGTCCGTAACGCCGCCTGTGCTGATCCTCCCACCTCCGTGGCGGACCCCCTGACTAATCCTGCCCCTTTTCTGCCCCCTCTGGAATCCATGGCAACGGGCCTGGCCTGTCTGGAGGTGGAGAAGGAGGAGGAAGAAGAGGAGGAAGAGGTGGCCGGAGTGGCGGCAGCAGCAGACGGAGGAGAACACCAGAGGGAGGAAAGGAGGCACGGGAGTGAAGAGAGCGAGGAGGAGTGGGGCTCCAACGTGGCCACTGAGGAAGGGATCACGGAGGAGCAGGATGAGGAGGAGGAGGAGGAGGAGGAGGAGGAGGAGCAGGAGGAGCAGGAGGAGGATGAGTTTGGAGTGTTCATGCAGGCTGAAGGAGAGCCGGCCTGGAGCGAGGGGGTTCACATGTCTGCCTCAGTGCCTTGTGGAAGCAGCGAGAGAATCGGTGAGTCTGATAGTTTGGTGGCTTTTATCTCTTTTTCTGTCTTCGCCAGCCAGCTCCCTCTTCCTGTTGTTGTTTGTCTCACTGGGGGTTTCTGGGACGCCGAGCGAGTTTGCCTTTCTGTTACCCAGAGGACAGAAAACAAGCTGACAGGAAAAGTTGTCAGAAGTAGAAAAGAGTCTTTTTAAAGATAACTCAGAAACTTCTGGTTGTGCGGGGCAACACTGGCTGAGAGTATCAGACGACCTTTGACCTTTCATAGACTTTCAGGAATGCAGGTACCTTCAGCCAGCTTCCAACACAGCCAAACAAGTTTAAGCCACTCACCACACCTTTTTTTGTTTTACTTTACGCACAATATAAAGATCTGTTGGCTGCTACAGAATCAGAGAGCTTAAAAAATGTAAATCAGGCAGCACGAACCAGCTTATTTAAGACTTAGAAGGCAAAAATAAAAACCAAAAGTGGCGTAGGCTTAGCTTCGCCTCTCGCCCCTCTTTAGAGGTCACCAGAGGTCACCGGCATTTCTACATATTGATTTGGCATCGATTTTCCCGCCGGATGCCCTTCCTGGCACGGTCCTGCCCGTTTTTCTGGGCTTGGGCCCGGCAGGACGACAGCGCCGGATTTTGACCCCTCGGTGGTTTATGAGATACGAGTTCAGCGTCCAGCTCAATGGCACTTCTGTAAAAATGAGCTGATTTGGAAATAAACATAAAAAAATGGTTGTTTGAATGGTCAGAAAATTCAAAACAAAACCCCACAAGTGTACGTACAGCCCCTGAAAATACAACATCTCATGTTTAAATATACTATCTAATGTTACTTTTTAACATTATACTTTTGGGGGTTTTGCTTTGGAGAGACGTTTTTGGCCGCTCGGTGTCCATCAATCATCAGTTTCGGGGGAGGGGCCAGAAAGCATCCGATGAAAGACAATCTTTAGTTGAGAATCGGCAGCACGTAAACAAACTGAACTGAATTCAACTGAAAAAAAAAACAAAAACAGGCCATATGTGAGATCTTTTTCTGTTGTTTTTCTCTAACAGGCAGTTAATCCTCCGGCGTGATCCCCCATTCTGCTCCGCTCAGCTAATCGCTTAAGTCACTTAAGCCCAGTTTTCACGGCGGGGTCAGGAGGGTTTAAGCCGGGGTCCACACAGCGTTTCTGCCTCCCATTTCTCTGCTAAAAACATTTGTTTGTTTTAACATGTCGATGAAGATTAACCGGGGGGGGGTTAATGAGCAGATGGGGCTGTCCACATTGTCAGAATCTCTTAAATGAGCATCAACACAGATTAAAGGAACATTCTGGGTTGTTTTTTTTGTTTTTTTAAATTATAACTTCTTTTCTGCTGAACATTTTCTTCACCTATACCTATATATTTACATATAAATATATAGCTATATATATTTATATATATGTGTGTGTGTTTATATATGTGTATATATATATATATATATATATATGTGTGTGATCAAATTTCCCTTTTTGTGCATATTTCAACAGGTTTGTTTATTAAAAAAGGGGGGCGGGGCTTATTTAGTGTTACTGGGGCAGCAAATAAAGACGAGGAAGTTAGATCATTTTACTCTAATCCAGATCTTAAGTACCCTCAAAGTGAAAAAGTTATCTTAAAGTTTACGATCTGGCAGTGACTTAACACCCAAATATACAGACTGGCCAACTGCACCTATTAATAACATAGTAATAACGTATTAATAACGTAGTAATAACATATTAATAACGTATTAATAACGTATTAAACCGTCCCGATGGGATGGGCGGGCTTCATGTGATGACTCATCGAGATAGATGCAGAACTGTTGACGACACCATGTCATGGTTGTAGCTCCGCCCACGTCTTTCACTGGTTACCCACATCTCCAACAGCATCCACACATCTCTGAATTTAAACCAAAGTCCACAAAAACGTCAGAGAAAAGCATAAATAAGAGACAGGTAGGAGCTTGAAACATGTATGACACTGCAGCTGGATAAATATTACATTGCTGATGACTCAGTCTGTGGACGTGGGGAACTGTCAACACTCCATGAAGTTCAACATTAGTCGAGAAGAAATACTTTGAATTTTTCGATAAATGTATGGAATGGAGTTTTGCTTAGTCGGCACTATTTACCGGCACAGTTGGAAATGAGATTGTAGTCTGCCCTGACCTGGATTCCTAACCGATCACTCCCTCCCACTCCAGGCTATTAATCTTTCAGAGTTGTGGGGAGATGGAGGAGAAAAACAGGGCGGAGGACTCGAAGCTCCCATCAGCCTCGGGTTACGGAGCGATGGGCAAGCACGGCATTCACACAAATACGAGTCAAGTGTCACTTTGATTCATTGTGCAAGATCTGAGCCGTGGAGAGGGCGGCGGGAATCGGACGGAAATACAGAATTCACTGAAAGGTTTCCTTCCAGTGAGATGTGATTAAAGTCAAACACGAGGAGTCCCACAGCGTCTCGTACGGCGCTTAATTTGGAAGAAAAAAATCTGAGAATGTCACAATAAAACCACAAGGTAATTAAAAAAAACTACTGCTGATCTTTTAAAAGAACAGTTTTTATATGGCTGCACTCAACAAGAAGAAAAAAAACGCTTTCAAAACCAATGGATCACATGACCTGAGACTCCGCCCATTGTTTTGCAGTTTGTGGCGCCACCTCGTGATCAGCTGTACTCCGTCTTCAGTTACTCCGCTGTTCATCAATATACAAAAAAATTCTATGTATGTGTTTGTGTGTTTGTGTATGTATGTGTGTATATATATAAATATATGTGTGTGTGTATGTATATATATATATGTATGTATGTATGTATGTATGTATGTATGTATGTGTGTATGTATATATATGTGTGTGTGTATATATATGTATACATATATATATATATATATATATATATATCTATATATATATATATATATATATATATATATATACACACACACACACACACACTACTTGTGAATACACTGATGTTTGTCTGGTGTGTTGCTTATGACTGATGACAGTCCAGCATCTCTAGCAAAACTCTTTTTTTCCCTCTGGAGCTTTGCTTCATTGTGTTTTACTTCAGGGGCTGTTACTTTAACATCCTTGGCATGTGCTGCCCCCATGTGGTCAGAAGTAGTATTGCTACATGAAATGGCTTTAACAGCATTCACATAGTTTGATTTAGATGAGCTCCACAATGCTGCTGTAAATGTTCTTCCTCCCCCCCCCCCCAAAAAAAATGTTTTTGATGCGTTGACGGGACACATTAATTTACCTCAAAGAGTCCTCAAAATACCAGGGAATGTGACAAAAATAACCTTGCATGTGTTTTTGAAAACAGGACTTGGAAGCTATGTCATCACAGAGGAGTCAGCCCGCTGCTCGCCGCACTGGGAGGACCGCTCGTCCCACCAATCAGACGACAGCTGGACCGCCTTTCCTCAGGATGCCTCCCATGCAGGTCAAGACGCTGTGGAACAGTGGTGGCCCGCCAGCGCCATGGAGGCGAGGAGAAACAGACTCCCAACTGATCACAACTGGGTAAAGTTGTGTTCTTGGTGCTGCTAGGAAAGATTGTTTTATATCTTTTGTTAATAAGAACTAATGTAAAATGGTCTTTAGATTATTTTCTGATTGGTTCATCAGTATGGACTCAAACTAAAATCAGTAAAAGGTGATAACTTGAGCTTTGTTTCCCTGGTTTTCCCAGGTTGAATCTATCAATTTGATTTTTAAAAGATAAATAAAATACAGTTCATTGACCGACCACTAGAGGTCTCTACAAATGAGCCGGTTTCTCTTGACCTTCGTGTTAAAATGTCCAACTTTAAGGCAAAAATCAAACATATTTACACTCTCCTTCAAAAAATCATTTTGGTCCTCATCAGGTAAAATTATGATACAGATTTACAACTAAATAATTAAACCAAAAAAACACCCACTGGGCAAAAATTCTTGTACAAATAGACTTTTTTAATACACTTTTTGTACACATACAAACTTGAAATTCCCTCGTTTTGTCTGTATGGACCTTTGACACACCGCTTAAAGGAAATTTGTAGTCTAATTCATTGCCATTGTGCTGCAGATATTAAGTTCTAACTCAAAACTACAAGCTTGTATTTTTTTATTTTTTAATCTTTTGTTTGAGCCCATATGTCAGCATTTTGTTTTTGTTGTCACTCCTTGGTGGTATTCAGTGTATTCCAGTGTGTTTTTACTAAATTATAATAATAATGATGTATGATAATAATATAATATGAAATAATAATGTACCATAATTTGTCTTTTTGAGTTCCAGTCGTTGCAGAGCTCTCATAGTGACGCTTTGTACCTTTAGGTTGAATCATACTTTTGCTTATGGAGGTTCCCAAATGAGTAAAAATAACCCAGAAATGTCAAAGCAGAATCCATGACCGTTTCTGAAATCCTAAGGAAAGGAGCTTTAGCTCTGGCTTAATGATCCCCTTCAGTGTAAAACCTGTCTGGAGCTCTGCAGCCTCGTTAACGTGTCACATTCAGGAGTTATTAAAGTCGTTATTCTGTCCGCCGCGCGTCATGTGGCAGAGAAATGGATGCTGCCGGAAACCTGCGCAGGCTGGATGCAGGTTCATAAAAACACGCGGCGTAGCTGATGAAGCTTGATCTCCAACCACATCTCCACACCTGTTGGCTGCATCGTCACCATCTCGTGCTCAGGCGCTTGTTGTTTTGTCAGAACCGCTGAGGGAAGATGGTGTCTTGGTGGGTTTTTTTTTTTTTTACACGGTCAGCGATTTTAATCCAGCCTGAAATCCATCTGTCTGTGACCCCAAATCCTGACCGTCGTGGAGGAAATGTAATCGCTCACAAGTGTTTTTTTTTGTTTTTTGTTTTTTTAAATCCCTGTTTGCTCCACCGTCACCATGGTAACGCGACTTGTCACACCGCTGCCGTGTGGGACGTGTGACTAAGTTTTTAGACCTGTAGTTAATCAGTATTTGGAGCTGCAGCGGAGCTCTGAGGGCTTTTTTTTTTTTTCCATAAAAAATGAAGGAAGGCGCTTTCACTGCAGGAAGTCTCCCGGTGGACATTCTCCACAGTTCGAGGCTGCAGATGAAAAACGAGCGCCGCTCAAAGCTGCAGTGGGGGAGAGGGAGGAGAACGCGGTTTTTAAATGAGACGTTTCATGTTCCTGTAACGCCACGAAGAAAATCAGGAGCTTCCTTCACATGAAATGAAGAGATACTGCTTTTTTTTTCCTTTGTAGCTTTTTTTTTGTTTTGTTTTGTTTTGTGCTTGTTTACCCATTTCTGTTTTTAGAAACATCACTGCTGCCAAGCTGCACTAACTGCTGAGGTGTCCGTGTCTCCTGCAGGCGGCGGCCTTCGCCGAAGCCTTCCCGCCACTCCCCGGCGCGTCCACGGGTGACCCCTGCGTCCCGGGCGGCGTTCCCACGCTGGCCCAGCTGCTCGGAGGCGGAGCCGGCCAGGATCAGGGGTAAGCCGGCCGTCTCCGTTTCACCGTGACGCGGCAGCATCCCTCCAGGCGCTCGCACACCCACGTCATCATGGGAACGTAGCATGAATTTTGAATCCTTTCAAACATTACAGATAAATTAAAAATATTACAACTGTATTTTATCACATTTAACGCCACTCATGTAATATGTTTTTTTGTTTATCTGTTGAATCATTTTAAACAATTTTACTGCATCACGAAGTCGAAATCATCACTTTTTGATTGTTAAACACTTGTAAACCATCATTTCTTTGTTTAGTAAAAACTGATAACGACATATAGCAACAATAATGATAATAAAACACTTGGTAATACAAGCGGTTATAAACCCTTTAACTGTTGTGGACATCTTGTGGCTTCAGCGAAGAACTGCAAGTAAAAGTTCGTCGAGTCTCAAAGTTGAAGCAAAAGTGTCCCCGAGAAAATAAACGGATGACGTTTTCATCAAATATTTGATATTCCAGATCGGATCAGAACTTTCCAACTTTCCCGTCTGGGTTTACGGCGGTGCACCCTGAGGAAGAGGATGAAACTTTGATGAAACTTTACGCGGTCGCTTCCGTCACGTCTGGACTGTGAAGCAACGTTGTCCTTGTTTGTGCTTGACTCCGCAGGCTCTTGGACAGTTTTCACGACTTGAACAAAATCATCGGCCAGAGGTACAAGCCAGCCGGCGGCGTGTCACGTGACCTGCTGCTGAAGACGTTACACCTTCAGCCGCCGCACGCTGTGAGTAAAGACGAGCGCCGTTCCCGCTCTTGTGCTGCTGTGGATGGCTCGCGTCGTCATGCCGACAGGTTTCCGTGACAACCAGCGTACTCGGTACCTGGTTTTAGGTGACCTGTGAGGACACGTCTGTAACGGCGTGTAAGATGATAGTTGGGTCTGACTGATGGCAGACAGCTGTCACTCACCATGGTTGGTCATTTAGTGGACCCAGAACCCTGCCGAAGTGGGTCGGGTCGGAGCGCTGCAGGGATACCTTCAACACAAGCAAACGTGTGATTGACCGTTTTCCACCGCGTCACAGTTATCAGACCGAGCAAACTTGATCATGTTCAGCCGAGAATCATCTGATCTTCTTCTGGTTTGGGTCTTTGCAGGAAAACGGACCTGCTTTCTGGACCACCAACCGCCGCCTCTCCCCTGGACTCCCCTCGGCCAATCGGCACGCTCAGGCCGCGGCCGCCAAGCGACGGCTGTCCTACGACTACAACCGAAACATCACGGCGTAGCTCTGCGGCTTGGACTGCCGGGTGGCGGCGTTCACCTGGAGACGCGTACGGCCCACTGAGCAGCCCGTTGACTCTTTGCACACTTCCTGGTTCTGTAGACCTGAGCCCACCTGACCACGCGGGCCGTTAAAATTAAGCCGCTTGCTTCGGTGTCATTTCAGACAAGTTGATGCACGTGGGTGCACGGTTTCCATCCCACACGTCCACCAGCCATCCTGAGTTTTCTTACCGACCCCGCTAACCGAATCCAGTCGGAGGTTTTATGGAGCATGACGACTCGTGGTCACAAGGTACTCGCCACCATGTTAGAGGACCAGTCAAACCATCGTGGTGTTGTCTTTACTGTGGTGTCGGGAATGAAAGCATGCACAGCCACCGTTTTCCCGCCACGCTCCGACTTAGCTCCTCCTCCTCCGTGTCCTCGCCAAGCCTGGCGAAAGCACAACCTTTTCTTTTCCCGGTCTGTTTTTCTCTGATGGTGGATTCACCGAGCAGGTCGGTAACGTCAGTCACACACGAGAAAAGATCTGAGGCGTTACAGTCGAATAAAACTGTCTGGTTTTATTTTAAAACGGCCCATAAATAAATAAACCTAATCTGTAACCTCACTATCAGGTTCAGTTGTTCAGTCTTTGCCTCTGATGATGGTCTTTTCTCTTCAGATTGAACATTGATTAAATATTAGTTATTTAGATGTTTGATGACTTCCTTTAAATGTAGAATGAAGTGAATTCGAGCATTCGTCAGACGTGCGCCGAAAACATTTGTTTTGTTTTGTTTTTTTCGGTGCGTTTCCTTTTAGTGGGAATTCTGGGTAAACCCGCCAGACGGGAACCTCTAACCTCTTCAGCCGGCGTGTCTCCGTTACGCTGTGGCGCCCCACAGCAACCTTTGACTGAACAATAACACAAATGACCACTAGGTGGCAGCAATGTGCTTTTTTTCTCTCTCTCTTTATAAACAGCCAACACCTTAAAAGGAGACAAAAACAATTAATCAAGGGATGATTCTGGCATTTTTTTTCTTAACATAAGCCAGGTAGAGCGGTTAAAGTAACGCCCCGCCCACACACGCACACACACCTTGTCGGTGTGTATCTCCTTCTTCATCAAATGTACTCGTCTCCGGTTGAGAAATGAGTTGGTCGTTGTGTCACAGGATTTATGTTCAGATGTAGTTTAGTAATCCAGATTAGCAAAGACCCCCTCACCCCCACCCCCACCAGGAGGTTCCTGTTGACCAACCTGAGTACCTGTCCAACCACAGGGACGTTTTTGGTCCCGTCAAGGTTCCTGAAGGGCCGTTCCAGGTATTGGAGACACCCCCCACCCCTATCTGGCCTCTGAAAATCTACCTGGAACCCCCACTAGTGGAAACGCACCTTATGTGTTGTTTGCTTTTCACTTTAGTTTTAATGATTGAACCCTTATGACACTAAAACCAGAGGTGTCTGCAGCCGGCGTCTTTTTTCATCATCTGAGAGAGAAATTATTTCCAATTTAGATTTTAATGATTGGCAGCTTTGCACACTTCTAAAATCACTTTTATTGTCGTGGAGACCAGACAGATTTATAACCTTGTTCAGCCAGTTTCATTTTGGCCCTTCAGTCCTTCACCTGCTCTTCTCCACTACCCTGCACACCTGAAGGGTGGGGATGAAAACCCTTCCTGAACAAATAGGACGCCTCGATGATTTTGTTGTTATTTAACGTCTCATGAGCTACTGATGACTGCAAGAAGGAATCGCATGTAGGCTTTTATTTACATTTTTCTGAAACAACTAGGACTGCTGGTGTAAATGATCAGTTTATGGTGACAACAACCGGTTGTATATTGTAGTAAACTACTGAGTTACAGGGTATGAGATATATTTTTTAAAAATGCAGTAATGATGTGACGTAAGCACCAGCAAAAGGTCTGTGAAAATCTTAATTATTAATTTATTTACTACAAAAGGAAAGTTTTCCATAATTCTGTAAGCTCCTAAATGCTGAAGACACTAAAATGTATGCGTTTGTTGCTTAGTTTCGCTGCTTTCACGTGCACGTCTATCTAATAAACTCCGCGCTCGGAGGCCGGCGAGGCCTGAAGGGAAGTTCTGCCACTTGTGCTTTTAAATCTAAAAACAAATTTAATGGTAATGAACTTTCCTGAAAGTAATGAATAACACCTTCTTCAGCGTACAGCCATGGTTTCTGAAGGATCAGCGCAACCTTTATTTAGCTGATACTCATTGATTGGCTATTGGGTTGTGTAAATTGTTATTGATGATCAAATCTAGTTATTTCCCAATCATTAATTGACAATAATACAAATATGAGGTATCATATCATGAAACTGAGAAGTTTTTTTTTTTTTTCTCTAAAAAAATCCAGACTTGTGGATTTGATGTCGGCAACACATTTCAGAAAGGTTTGGACCGAGTTTACCTTTGAACGGCGCCGCCTGCTGCAGATGTGAAACTGAAACTCAGAATTTTCCAAATTGTTTTAATCCAGACTTCAGGATAAACATCTCTCAGAAGCCTTGACATTCCCTTGACATTTTATTGCTGAGAGGGCATTTCTTTAGCAGGACCACAGGAAGTTATCCATGTCATGACTGACGGACACGTGTACTATCACACATGAACCTCTCCAGCCTGTTGGGTGCAGCAGCAAAGATTTTCCAAAACTTTCTCATTTTAATTTACTGGACCATGACAGTTTGCCTCAGTCCATATTAAACTGCACCAAGAAAAGCCAGAAGGACTTCAGGATCTTTCTCCCTCCATGGTAGACTCATACTTCCATGGGTGGATGCAGAGATGAACTGTGTTCACTGACGGAGGTGGGATTCTGAGTCTGAGCCATGATTTCTTCAGAGTCACGTCTGTTTTTAAAGCAGGGACTGACCATCATC
>JAOWBL010008837.1:0-28701 GCA_028564865.1 Zenarchopterus dispar
CTAGAGGCTGACTGCAAAGGCGAGTCAATCTCCTTTGACTCCCATGTTAAAATGTTCAACTTTAGAGCAGAAATAAACATATTCACAGCCTGGTTCAAAATATCATTTTGGATTCAATCATTTATTTTACAACCTTGACAACTCTGAGGGGTGTGTACTTTTTTGTGGCAGACCAGAAGAATTTATTTAAAGCATCCAATTTGTTTCTAATATGATTGATAGACAGTTGGCTGAGTCAATGGCTAGCCGTTATTACGTCCTCATTCATAATTGTCATCCTACCGGGTGATTCTAATGAAAGCTAACTTTGATTGGCATGTGGTAGGCATGTTTCCATCAGCTTCTGGAAGAACATGGATATGCACCATAGAAAGAAAAACTGCCTTCAAAACCAGTCTTCAGAAACCAATGGACTACTTGACCTAATGCTTCCTCCTTTGTTTTATGCAGTCTATGGAAACAATTAAAGTATATCTTATGCTGGACCTGATAAAGGTTGAGCTACAGTAGCTTTTAATGGCATTACAGATGTCTATTTTTCCATCCGGTTTGAAAATGAAGAAGTAGTGGCAGGAAATATCTAGAAGGAAATACAATGCTACCAAGCACACCAATCACATTTATTGTGGTCTGCGTTAACCTAATGCATAGTTACACTTCTGGGGAGGTGCATGTCAGGTTACAGCAGACCTAAGTTGTCGATTCAAGTTATTTCTTTACATAAAGGTGTGTGGGAGTTGAGCAGTGAAATTTAATCTTGCACTTATGCACAGCAGCATAACCATTTTTAATTCCAAAGGGAAAAACCCTCCAATTTTTCACTGGGCAGCAGTGATATCTTAAAAGTCATTCCAAGATCACACCATCCCCCTCAGAATTGGATTATTTTCTTTTTACTGAAGTGTACCAAAATTGAACGGCTCTTTCTGTTACCCTTCTATGGCATTAATTCAACTCCAAATATATTACAAATCAAGCCCAAAATCTGAGAAGTCAAAATCTAAAATTTGAGAACCAGAACTCAGGGAGCAACTAAGAAATCAAAATCTCCAAGAGAGACTGCAATCATCTTTCTGCATTACACTTTTGTTTCCTGGCCAACAGTTCTTAAACTTTCACTGTTTTCAAACTGTCGTTTTCAAGGCCTTACATCGATGTTGACAGAGGTACCTTTATCAACGATATTAACAACATTAATATATTTGATAAAGAAGGGACAGATAGTAAGAACTTATCTCCGATTGCTGGTTCTTCATGACGTGACAAGTTTTTGACACTCTGAAGTGACGTAAGGTGCTGACTCATTCAGTTGCTAATGAGCTACGAGATGAAGGTATGTCCTGCCTCCCCGGTGTAAAGCAACTTGGCTCTAATTTGACACTTGTTTCAGAATTGCAACCCCATAAAGAAAACCTGCAACTGAGAAAGACAGTTTGAAGATAATTTTAGAAGTGATGGCCAGAAAATAAAATTGTAACCCAGAAAGATGACTGCACTCTCGGTTAGAGATTTTGATTTCTTGGTTACTTTCACATCTTGTTACATTTAATTTGCTCTCAGTTTCCGCACAAGATTAACAAACAAACAGGCAGCAGTAATGACTAAATCTGCTTTGAAGAAGAGGAATAAACAAATGAAGTTAGGGCTGAACATGGACAAAATAAAACTTATTCAAATTCATGAATTTATCATAGACAAAATATAGAGCCAGACCGAGGTATGAGTTAACATCAAATGCACGATGTCCCTCTGTGTTTGAGAATCCTCTACAAGTGACATAAAAAAATTGTGCATTTGAAAGGCTTCCTGCATGTTATTTTTGCTGGTGAGTTTGTGGTTGAAATCCAGTAATGACAAACTCATTCATGGCAGCGAAAGTGATAAGCGTTCAATTAGTACAGCATTAATGCGGACTATTATTGTTGCTGCTGAATTTCCACGAGTATGTGCTGCTCAGCTCTCTGCTTTATGATAAGCTATTTACAGTATAATGCTCGCTGACATATAAAAGTCTCCAGAGCAGTAGTTACACAGGCAGAGGAGGATTAACTGGCTGTCCCAACTCTTGCTTTCACGCAAGCATCCTTCTCTCTTTCATTAACAGAATGAACCTTCCCTTCATTCACTGGTGGGGGAGAAAAAAAAAAAGAAGCTAAGTTTTTCAAGGGCAGCGTGACATGACAGCAAAGAGGCAAAAACTTGTTTCATAGGCACCACGGGAAGATTCAAACTTTAATTTTCATAACGGTGGAATTAGGTTAATCCTGACTGCAGAGTGAAGATCTGACAAATGCTCCATGTGAGTCAACGAGAATTAGGGAGTTAAATATTTTAAACGGTTTACTGTGGATCTCTGAGGGAAAACGCAGATGAAAGAAACTCATACTATTGCACTTTATTTGCATCAATAATTTGGAAAAATAATATTCACATATACATACATATAGCGGAGAGGAAAAAAGGCACACATAAAAGATTTAGGAGGTGGACCGAAGCAGAGGCAACCACATGAGGCTTTCATGTGAGGAAAAAAAGCCATCCCTCCATCCATCCATCCATCATCCATTCATGGTTCTCCATATTCAGGGTCAGGTGTGTCTGCTGAATCCTCTCTCACTTCTGTCTGGGAAAAAAGCGGGGGTACACTCTGAACAAGTCACTTGTCCATCACAGGGTGCTGAGGGAGTAAAAGAAGTTCAATAAAACTTGATGACCAAGCACAGGCACCGCTGGGCAGGAATTCTAACACATAAGAGGTTGTCATTTCATGGCATGTACTATTAATCAATGACATCCTACACTATGTAACTGACCTAAGTGACTAAGCCAAAAGCCCAGTGGTTTTGAGGATTTCCTTCCTTTAGTCTAACTGCACCTTGTTTTGGGGTAGTTTATTTTGAAAGTGATTTTAGCTGTGCACTTTGATTTGCTTTGCTTTGTTTCCTGATCTTGTTGAACCTAAAGTCCACATCTGCATTGTGTTACAGATGGATTATGCTTTTACACTGAGCTAGCGACAAATGACTGCCATATCAGAGGACTCTGTGCTGAAACCTCCCTAATGTGCATCTTCCTAGAAATGTAACTAGACTTCAGGTTAAAGTGGACAAATTTGATTGTTTTGGCTGGTAGCGTTGTATTTCCCTCTACGCATTTCTAGGTGCTTCTTCATCATTTCAGCTCAAACAGACGTTGTCAATGTCAGTAAAGGTTGCTCATTTATCAGCTCCAACTCATAAAACATGCACTATAGCCACTTTATTAGATGTACCTGCTACAGTTAATGAAGTGGCTGGTGGGTGTCTGCTTCATTTGCTCCGTTGCCCTGTCTATGCAACATAAATGAAGTAAACAAAAAGAAGCTGAGCACTGCGAGCAACAGCGCTGCAGAAAAGGAGCTGCATTGACATCTACCATTTGGTAGTGTAATTCAAAGTGACACAAAGAACAACAACAACAAACTGTAAAAGACAATTAGGACGTAATTGTGTACATAGGATGGGGACACAGTTGCTACGTAGAAGCATAAATCACGCTTTAATCATTGTTCAGTGTAGTCATCACTCTTCCTTTGTATTTATACAACCTGGTTTCCTTTGTTTCTTACGAGGCCACGGCTTAAAATTCTTGAACCCTTAAATCCAAAGAATGTGGATATATGGTTGATCAAAGACATGTATTTTATTTTTTGTCTTTGCATGGTACATCAGCTTGCCTTTTAACTTAAGTTTGTTTTGAACCCTTTTAAGAGTAATGCTTTTGTATGTCACGATGAAAAAGGTCAAGTTGTCGGTTTCTTGTCACAGAGTTATTAAAATACCGTAATAATCATATACTGACTGTGAGGCATATTTTCTCACCTTTAACAAACCATTGAACTTTTTCCAATCACCATTGCGTAACTGAGACAACACAAAAAGCAATCTCAAATTCCTTGAGAGGTTGTTTTATATATAATAATGTTACTGACTCACTGGTCATAGTAACACAACTTTCTTTTCCAAATTTTGTTATGTATTCTTGGTATCAAAAAAGAAGCAAGTATTTATTGTTCAATAATAGAAAAATGTATATATTTCTCAAGCTGAATTGATATGCTTTCTTTGTACAAATGGCAATCCAATATAGCGTTTGAATGGTGTGCAAATGGTTTTATTATTTTGATATTAATCTTCTGGATCTGGAGCTGAAAGCTCGTGAGTAGGTTGACATCTTTCCTCTGTAACATAAAACATTTCTGAAGCTGCAGCTAAGGAACCTCACTGGCCGACAGTCATCCAGACAATTTATCCTCATTTAGTTAATGAACATCCTCCTACACTTCCCATCTCTTTTGTCTTATCCCCCCACTCTCTACTGTCACTTCATTTTCTTACTTCTTTGCTGTCTCCCTTTCTGAAAAACTCACTCACTGTCTCTCCTTCGCCGTCTTTTGTCTGTTTCTCCTGATTTTAAATTCTCTGCCTCTCTACCTTTGTATTCTTTTCCCTCAATTTCTCTTCCCCTCCCACCTCCATCACCAGTCTCCCTCTTATTCCTAATTATGGTATCATGAAATCATTGGAACAGCCTTCACAATCTCTGCAATGTTCATTTCATAATCGTCACTGTCTCTGTCCCCTGCGGCTACCCAGTAGTTGTTGCAAAAGCTGGTCTCCCTCACTCCATTTACAAACAGCAGCAATTAGAAAATCCTTACTGTTTGAGAACTACAGTAGCAGCAAACAAAGAACGCACAGGGACCTGCTGCCTAGCTGGTTATTGTCAAGCATCCTTCACGTCTGTAACCGAGTCACTGGCAGAACGAACAGAAAAGACTAAAAAGGAAACATCTTTGTACTGGGCTTGTTTATCTGCAAGTAACACAGACTCTGTAAGGAGGTCAAGGAAAGGTGTGGGACTCATATTCAAGACTAACCTGGGGGCTGCTGTTTTGTACTTTTCAGTTTCATTCTGTTTATTTTGATTTTTTTAAATATTACTTATTATTCACTGAAATAATTCATCATCATTAGTTTTTGTAAATACCTGATAAATTTAAGGAATATCAGGCAATTTTCCTATAAGGTGGTTCTGGCTAAAAACCTGGAAGGCTGGATCTGAAACAGGACCAACCTCCTCTTTGGTCCTTTCAGACATTGAGTCGCTATTACAGAGTTAGACCCGAGAGAATCCATTAACCTTGTAAACTATCACTCTATAACATTGGATGGCTGCATCTTATCACTTTTGCTGTTTGCCAATCACCAATAGATCAAAAGAGGACAACTAGTAAATAAGAAGAAAAACCAGACAAAAAGCAACAACAGATGTAAGGAGTTGAGATGTTTACGGCATGTCTGTTGGCTGTGTTTGCATCCATGACGATGGTGCTGATGAATGAGATTTTATGGTTCTAAGAAGACATTGACAGCCCATCAGTACACACAATTATCACCAAGTCAACAGCCACTAGTGTGGTTTTTTTTGTTTGTTTGTTTTTTTGTGTTTAAACTAAAGTTTCAATCCAAAGTCAGGGACTCGTCTCAATCCCATAGAAGTTCTCAAAGATCCTCATTGTTAAGGTTTATTCATCCATCTTCTTCAGCTTATGGGTCGCCTACGCTGGGTCACCTTTGTAGCCTAAGCAGTGAAGCCCAGATTTCCCTCTCCCTGGCCAACGCCTCCAGCCCATCTGATGGTATCCCAAGGCACTCCCAGGGCACCCAAGAGACATAGTCTCTCAAACGTGTCCTGGCTCTTATCCAGGGTCTCCTCCCAGTGGGACCTGCCTGGAAGACCTCATTAGGAAGGCATCTTGGAGGCATCCTCACCAGCTGTCCGAGCCACGTCATCTGGCTCATTTCAATGTGGAGGAACAGCGGCTTTACATGGAGCCCCTCTGAGATGACAGAGAGTCTCACCTTTTCTCTAAGCAAGAACCCAGTCACCCTGCAGAGGAAACAAATTTCCACTGGTTTTATCCACAACCTCGTTCTTTTGGCTACTACTCATGACCATAGGTGAACGCAGACTTACTGGAAAACTGAGAGCTTCACCTTTCAGCTCAACTCCTTCTTCACCACCACAGATCAATGCAGCACCTGCATCACTGTGAACACCACACCACACAGATCCACCTGTCAATCTCCACCATCATTTCCTGGTAATAAGGACATGCATCACGATCTGAGGTCTTGCAAAACTACCCCAGACTATCAAAACTGCCTCCCCCAGGAAAACTGTTAATTACAATCATTAAAAGGATCTAGTGGTCAAGGTGGAGATGGCAACCATCTCAAATGTCACCAACCTGACATGCAGTGAGCCACTGTGCCTTTTGCAACCACTCTCTGGAACAGATAGGCGAGCTTTGAATACATAAATACAAGTTACACACTATTCTTTCTGCACACAACCTTTAAAATGTGCTCACTTGTGACCAAATTCAGCCTTTTACAACATTTTTTATTGTACTTTATCTGCATTTTTGCCACCAAGCACGATTGCCAAATTAACCACACAAATGTATTCTTTTGCATTATTACGATTTGTCTCATTTAATGATTCCTAACTGTGTGTATAAGTAAAAGGAAAAGGGCTGGAGAGGACAGGTCCTGCCATAAGACTATGAGTGATAGAGTGTGGTTGTGTAGACAGACAAAATCCATGTTTAGAAATAGGCTGGTACTTCATCTTTGTTCCTGCTTTGCTCTGAAATGGCACTCTTCTCACTCCATTATCTCTGTATTGTAATTGAAAGAACTGCAGTACAAATAAAATATAAATTTCAATTAAAAAAAATACATCTTCATATTTGTTAAATACCATTTCGTAAACCTCATAGTTGGACGTTTAAATATACTAAAACATATTTTACAATGGAAATCTTCACCAACAGTTTTCGTGTTGCCATGGTGACGTACACAGCAACTAGTAGAATGTCTGCTTGGAAGATCCTGCAAATCCAAAAATGATACTTTATGGGTATCAGGACACAGTGGGATCCTGACCAAGCATCAGCATGTGATGAGCTGAGTGTGAAGCATCTCAGCTTCAGGTGAGCGCCTCAACTGCTCATTTCTCTGAGTTTACAGGGTGCACTGATGCATATTCAAGTCTGGCAGGTTCAGGTTCTGACAGATTAATAAAACAGAGCTCATTATTAAAAAACCTTCTAACATTAACAATTTGAATATTGTTTAGAACATGAGATACTGCTTTAATCAAGGACAAATGTATCATATTTAATCAGATGTAAATATGGGTTTTATTTCCCTCCAGAGAAATACGCACAAGCAAGGTGTTCCTATGAAAATATCTCTTGGTAATTTACTACTATTGTGACACATTTGGAGTGTATTTGTTAATCTACATAGATTAGTCTTGGCACCCTTGGATTCATTTGTTTATTTTGTGGAGGAGGCTTGTGCTTACTCAATAAAACAAATTCATTCATTCATTTAATAAAATAGAGTGAACACAAAGATATAACGGAGAACTGTTTCATGCAGATTTCTTTTGGATTCTGTGATTTCTAATTACCTAATTATTACACAGTAATTCTTGATTAGCTGATTAGCCGATTGTTCGGATGAGACACTTGACACAATGGGTGAATGCGCTTAGTGAATGATAGTGTTTCAGCGTGACAAAGAAGTGCCTAATGTGTTGTTGGATATGCTGCAGAAGAGATGACCCCTCTATCTGCATGTGTCCAGGCCGGCCATGAGTCCGCATACATTACCCTTGAGTCAAGGCAGCCAGAACACCAGAATATAAAAGAGGCTCCCTCCTACTGCCGGCTACTTCTGTTCTCTACCAACTGTGGCTCTATGAAATTTCTTACAGTCCCATTTCCTTTTCACGAGGTGTTGGAGGCAAATGCAAAAACAGGGATAACACTGTGAAGCAGAAGCACAAAGATCTCCTGTTGTGTGGTTATTATGCACTAAAGCACACTCGCACAGTAAATAAGCAGAACCCTGTGTGAGGATTTGGGCTTCACTCCGATTGGCAGGCATTGACAGGTGTGATGGAGCTGACTATTACAGTAGCGACTCTCAGCTAATACTACCTGACACTCTGCCAGCTCACCATTATTTTGACCATATGCTGACCTGTTATGGCTCAAGTTACTGCACGCCTGTCACATCAGGTTTGTGTTGCTGATGCGATGCCTGACATTGCCATTCTCCTTCAGTCCCTCAGGTAATAATTGGTCTTGAGCTGTAATCCTGCTGTAAACCCAGGCTCAGTCCCTGACGAGGGATTAAGATGACATTGTTGTAAAAAGTGTGCGTACTGTGTCTTTCCCACTTTCATTTTCACACTTGTACCCTTATCTGTCCTCTGTTCTCCATTTTCTGTTTGCCATTGCTCAGTTTCCACCTCCACAGGGAGCTATCCAGACACGCAAGCACAGCATCCCGGTGGAGTGATGTCGTGCATTGGTATGAAGTGAGGGCTTCTACTGACCAGTCGTGCATGTGTGCGCACACACTCTTCAACACAGCTTTTTTTGCATCAGGTAGAAGAGGATTAAAGGATGGGAGAAAAATAATGAAATGCGTTTTTGACCTCCTTGGGACTGCAGATATCCCCGTCTTGATTCTGATGTACTTAATATGTAGCTAACTTTTACAAGGGAGTCACTGATCCTCTTGTTATTACTTTGACGCTTGTTTGAGAGAACTGAGAGGCTCAAAGGCTGTTCTAGTAAGGAAAAGCATCTCCATTACCTTGATGAGAAATTACATTTATCTAAGTGGGGAGATTTACAACCAATGACAAGGATACAGTTTTGGAGAACCACTAATAAAACAAATAAACAATCAAAACTATAAACATAATAAACCATTCAAGGACAAATGAATGAAAGACAGTGAATTACAGTCACTTCATAAAAATAATATACTCTCTGCTTATTTAAATTTATGGTTAATACTTAATCTCCATTAATTTACTGTATGTGTAGGTGTTTCTGTGAGTCCATTCTAAAGTTTCAATGAGCAATTTAACCATTATCATAGTCATTGTTTACATTGCGGGATTCTACATGTTTATTACCCCAATGAGACCTTTGCCTATCCTTTTTAAAGTAACTGATATGGGTTTCGGTGTCGAGCTGGCCCCATCAGAAAAACATCTCTGAATCTTAAATATGGACATGGGTTGACGTGGAACGTTGGTACCTTGGTGGGATAACAAAACAAGGAGTTCTGCAAGCTCCTCCCGTAAAAGATGATCCATTGTTTGAACGACTAGCCACTAAAGTGGCAGACTGTTGCTTTGGAACAAATGAAGCTCATGTTATTAACAAATTGAACAACCTCAGAGAGGGGGCACTCTGCAGATCCCGTTGTTATTCAGGGTAGCATGGATCGGGCACCCTTTCCATTCTCTGCACACAGTGATGCACCAGCAAGCTGTTCTGATGTTGGTGAAGCCAGCGAGGCCAAACAAACAGACAGCAGGGCATCATGTTACGCTGCACCACTTGATAACCCCTCAACTCAGCTTCATGCACAGGAACGGCAATAACACCCCCTGCATTCACACCGACCAACACGTCTAAACACAGCCTCTTCGTCCAGGGAAGGTTACGTGGTCTGATCTACAGTAAAAATGCCTATGTTTTCATCTGAGGTACCATCTTTTATTTTTTTCTTTAACTTTGTAATGAAAGATTTATTCTTTAACAATGTGAAAAATATATAAAATCGAACTTAAGAAGTAAAATTGCAATTTATTTGATAAATGTAACTGACAATTTCGGTTTCCTTTTATGTGCTTACATTTCTTATTTTCTTGAATGGATTATTTTAAAAATGAAGAATAAACTACAAATAGACAAACATCTGTCAGTTTAGAACATCTTTCCTTTTTCAAGTATCTTTGGAAGGGTTCAAAACTCTAGTTTTATTTATTTACAGCGGATTTGTTAATAATAAAGGGAGAAGGAGCTGTGTGGACTACAATGTAATATTTTAGAGCTCTGCTCAAATCAAGTATTGGCACAGGAGGTTTGAGTCCAGAAAAGCTGATCTTTGGATTATAGTGCTACAAGCTGTCGCACTGACAAGGTTTAAAATAATACAAAAAGAAAACATAAGTGATAACACCAAAGTCAAGGGAAACTAAATGTCATGAAAGTAAAGAGGAGCATTGAATGAGCTTGCCTCGACTCGCAATTTGATCAAACGCCACAGTTTTGGATGTTGTGTGTGAGATGTTTGAAACAAAAAATAAAACCAAATATTCCTTTTTTTTTCCTCTTGTACCATCAAAAGGACTTGTAAGGGATGTTCTGTCACTGATGCTGCGCCAATGTTTTGCTCGTGGATATACAAAAACAACACTAGCACTGATGTAAACCAAAAGAGAAGGAGTTATTTGGCACCACCCACCTATTACAGGAGGGTGGTGCCAAATAACTCCTCGCCATCTGAAGGGAGCACAGAAACAGAGAAACCCCAACCCTATTCTCCTCTGAAAACAATGAAGGAACATCACAAGCTCTGTGACTTTTCTCCTCCGAGTTTCCATAGTGAGACAAGAGAGGCAGGTTATTAAAAAAGTTAATTTTCAATGAGCTGTTATATTAAATAAATGACTGGCAGGATCTCTATTGACACTGTAACATGCATAAGGACACT
The DNA here is from genome assembly GCA_028564865.1 of Zenarchopterus dispar. Lineage (NCBI taxonomy): Eukaryota > Metazoa > Chordata > Actinopteri > Beloniformes > Zenarchopteridae > Zenarchopterus > Zenarchopterus dispar. The sequence continues at coordinate 10,638 of JAOWBL010008837.1, forward strand.
CATTGCGCATCCACTCACACACACCCAAAAGGTATCTATAATGTGCCACAGAGATCAGCCATTATTGGATGAAAGCATCAGGGAGCACTCCATTCTGCCCTTTTCTTCTCTTGCCTTGAATTCCAGGGGGATGAGAGTCATTGATGCCTACTTGACCTGTCTGGTTTACATATTCATAAGAGGACGGGGAAGATGGATATGGCCTGATGTCCCATTTGCTCTAACTTAATTCTCCCTCTCTCTCCCTCGCCGTCTGTCTCCTCCGACTCCTCAACCAGGCTCCCCGGGTTGCATCCACAGGCCTTCTCAGCAGGAGGTGAGGGTGACAGACAGCAGGGCTGTTAGACTTTTGCCATCAACTGCATCTCAGCATTACACACCATCAGGCAGCAACACAATGGGTGTCACATGAGCAATGACTCCTCTCTGCCATTCAGATCTGGTTAATCTGTTATAGCCTGTGTGGGACTACCTGTTTTCCCTGTGTCATTATATAGGATGCTTTAGGGTATTTCATAGAAATACATGGTTTAGATGAGACTGACCATCAGCAGCAATAGTGGATTCACAATTATTGTGCATGCCTTCTCTTCTTGGCATTGTATTAACAGATACTTACATGCTCCAGACTGTGCAACTGCTGAAATCTGCTTTTATAGAGATGCTCACACCTGCTGATGATCAGTTAATCAAGTGCATTTAATCAGCAGCACATGGCTGCTACTGACTCTCTTAAGTCTTGTAGAAATAGTAAGGCTGTTAGTAGATTTGCACAGATTGCTGCGGCATTTGAGCATGTTCTTTGTTAAACAAGCCATGACACGCTGTGATATGTCACATATTATTGTTCATCTGAAGTTATTTTTACCTAATTTTAAGACCTGGCAAAGACCAGATGACTTATCTTATACATAAAATCTAATTATATAAACTAGGATATGCATTGTCTTCCATATGAGTGTGTAGTTTTCCAGATATCTACATTATTTTCAATTCTTTGGCAAATGAACAGTGAAAATCTGATTTGTGGCAGCTCTAACCACAAACAAAAACCCAGGGTCTATGTGTGGAATAACTGACATGTTGGTATAGAAATAAAGACTCACAAAAGTAGTTATGACTCTCCTTGTATCGATTTCCCCTGTCTTGGTCATATTGTGCAAAGAAAAAAAAAAAGAGAATCCAAACCCACAAGATTCTTTAGAAGGAGTATTCAAAATACATTTTAAGTCATTTTTGACAGCCTTGCAACATATACACACTGTTAAAAATAGCCACAGAACTAGTGAGCGTTTCATCTAGACAGAGTTCTTTCTACAGATTGAGTACAGCTGCAGAAATAAACTTGGTAAGTCAGAAACAGAAAGACGAGAGAGAATTAGCATGGGTGGGATGAGCTTTTGTGGTCCCTCGATGTGGAGCATAAGGAAAGATTGTGCACTTTGGCTTGGCATTGTAATGTGTACAGATTGTTAGTGGTGGTTGGGGTGGGGGTAGGCAATAACTCAGCATGAATATCACCACCAGGAACCATTGCTCACCTTGCTGCAACTCTGCCATAGCTTACCATTACTGGTTCAACATCTCCGATCTGCTCCTCACACTCATCATCACAATTAGTTCTCACCATCAGTGAGTAGATGTGAATATACCATCACTTAGCCTCTATAGGGGTTTGGCTAGTGCCAGCTTCATTTTAGCTGATGTACATCCAACTTCAAGGTCCAACATTATATTTGTCACACAGCAGTAGAAAGTGGGAAAAAAAAAGGTATGGAAAATCAGCTCTTATTCTGATTTTAATTTCAAAACAGAGTACTGCCTGTGTTTGCATGGACAAATTTCTTGGCACCCTTGTTAATTCTCCAGACTGCTTGTTCCAGTTCTTTCCAAACATGTTCAGCAGGATTTAGATCAGGGGTCATAGAAGATCATTTTTGCTTTCAACATCCTCCATAGTCGTGCTGATGGTGTGATCTGGCACTGTTGTACTTTGATCTTTGATTTGACCTTGACTCTCTTTGGAAGTTGGAGTCTTTGGTTATCATTCCTATAATCTCTCTTCAATTTGTCATCAGTTTTTCTCTTGTGCCCACAGGCGGTTGGCTTCAGTTTCGTGGGACCTACATTTCTTAATAAAATTTGCTCTGTAGTCACAGGAACATTAAGCTGCTTGGAGATCATCTTCAAGTCTTTAACTTTAACGTGGTTGTCTAAGATTTTCTTTATGATCTTCTCAAACAACTGTGGCCTTTGCTTTCTTTGGTCCATGTTGATGACTGAAATGCAAAATCTTCCCATCTGAAAAAAGCCTTCTCCTGAGAGGACAAAAATTTTTTCTCAAACAATGATATTTTTATGGATACACAACAAATTATACACTGTTTTTGGACAAGATTTTTATGCTATGTGTTAAAAATACCAACTAGGTATTAATGAGTTACAAAGTGGTGATTTAAAGATTTATTTATTTTTTTGATCATTTTGTAGACGGGAGCTTTTGCGTTTCGACCATCAATGTTGAGTTTGGTGAACATCAGGACACCAAACAGATGACTTTTAAGCCTTTAAATAGTCAGAATGACTCACTGCAAGATTAAAGATTTGTGATAATAATGAAAGGATACTCTCACTTTTAATATGTCAAATATGATCGCATTATTTTAGTCTTATCTTTGTTTTTTATGATTCTTTTGAACCACAATTCAAAAGCAATGTCTGATTTTATTTAGTTTTTTAGAAAATTATTATTATTACTTTTATGAATTTAAAGTTATATCAGTGACCACTCTGATTTGTTTCTTCTTTCTTTAATGGAATGGTACCAGCAAATATGTCTGTCCCTGGCTTTGCTTACAGTTTGCTTTAAATATACTTCTCAATGCTGCATTATTCTGTCCACTAATCTTAACTGTTTTAATTGTGTGACATTTGTCCATCTCTCTCTTCCATAACTTTAGAGGGGTTTTATCTCATGTTATAGACTGAACATCTTGAAAGAGAAAGTACTGAATCCCGGCAGACATCTCACTCTCTAACAGTCATATTTTGCAAAAGTTCAGCTGACATCAGTGACCATTCAGAGAACTACATCAGGATATTATGGTTCTTTTGGGTTTTGTCTCTACACAGTGTCTGGTGATGTGCATGCACACAGCCCATGTGTGTTGAGAAAGTCTAAGGTTCCCCTGGGAGCTCCCGCTACGTGCCCGCTCAATGCCATAGCCAGGATGGATGGTAGCTGAGTTGAATGAGGGGGCTCACCACCGCACAATACAACCAGCATGCTGAATGCACAATGAGGACTGGATTTACACCCTCAGTGTGTGTCTGAATTAGAATTTCAAACCCCCTAGCCTCCTCTTACTTACATGTGTTTATGTGTGCATGTCCTTTCATCTCCAACTGGGATGTCTCCATAAATGCTACAGGCTATAAATTGTAAGCCCCCAAAGGGAAAAACATTGGTCTAGTTACAGGGCAGTGTCCATGCTTTAGTGGACTGGAGCCCAGATTATGAATTTGTGAAAGAAAAAAAAAAAGGCATGAGCCATTGTCAGAGCCTGCAGCTATGATGTTTTCATAAATCTGGGTTTCTGGGGTGTAGCAATATGTGTTATAAACAAAGAAGCTTGATGGAGCATATATGTAGAGGCAAACAAAATCTAGAAAACAGGCAAGAGGAAAGGGATGAATTAAGGTGTTGACAAGTTAAGGTTAGAGCTAACATTTCTACAGAAGCAGAAAGTCTGTCATGGCGCTGCTTGAGAACACAAAAAATAGCATCTTACCACATTTCAAAATCCTCCTGTGCTTGTCTCATATTCATTTTATTGACATTTATGACAAGCAAGAGTCACAGTTGATCTCTTTGACTTTCTGTCACTACAGGATGCTAAGAATTTGCTCCCAATAAGATTTCTATGGTTTCTTCATGGTCTCTACAACAATACCAAAGCAAAAATGACAAAATAAAATAAAAATTCAAAAGCCAATAGCATCTCACAAAAGCATCTTATATTCCCAGGATTTTTTTTATTTTTTTATTTTTTATTTTACTTTGTCTCAAAGGGCAAAAGTGTAATTAGATTCCAATCAACTTTATGTAATAGGAAAAAATGGCAGCAACAGTTATCATGGGATATCCATGAACGTATCTTCACACTAAGCTGACAGCTCTTAGCATTATTCTGATTTACAAACGACTGACCGAGAGAATGAGGAGATCAATTTGTCTCAGTCCGTTTCCTGCGTGAATGGAGCCCAAATTCCTTATCTCTTCGAAACACTGAAACTCCCTGCCAGCCCTGAGCCAACATGCTTCCATTATTTGCCTGTGAATCAGTATTTAGCAAGGGGGGGAAAAGCCAGCATAATATGGCATTATCTGAGTGGTGCTAAAACTCCAGCTGGCTGATGCATGTGCATTTGTATAGATACGTGTGGACTTGCATGCATGTGGTGGAAAGCTGTGAGCTGAATGAACAAGAGGTGCAAGAGCAAGCTGACGAAGTTTATTTGCACCAAGTGCATCTGAAGAATTGCTGAAAAAAAAGCTAATAAATAAATAGATAGATAAAGCACCAATAAGCACAAATACTTTCAGAGGGGTCCACTTCAACATTAAACCAGCAAAGCCCATCCAGCCTCTCTCTGTCCATATGTGTCATTCGCATTTGTAACATCTCAATCAGGCTCAGGAAGACAGAGCACCTGCTCTTTGTCTACCTTCACTCTCACTAAGAAGTAAGTCAATTTTTCCTTTTTTTTTTCTCTGTTTCTACTGAATGTGCATTTGTCTGATGAAAGTAAAGAGGTGAGCTGGGGGTGTCACTCTGTGACATGCTGCTCATCACTTTTACTCCTCTCTGCCCCCTTTGCTCCTCGCTCGCTGTTAGTCATCTCCTATGACCATGTTCGTGAGCAGACTGATGAACAGCACATCTTTATTCTGTTGAGATTAGAAGGGCTTTGAGAAAGCAAAGACAAGAAGATAGCCATGTTAAATGTAAACAGGAAGGTATCGATTACCTTTCTGAATTCCAATTACAAGAGTGGTTTTGCCAATTTGCCTTTTTTTTTTTAACTGTGTACGTGTTAGTTCATTTGACTATGTCTCCTGATCACCTTCTTCGCATGTGTTACATTACTTTCTGTCCATACTAGCGGCAGCGCATTAAGATGCTCAGCAGGTCCAGATTAGATTTGGTTGCATTAAAAATGAATGCCTAGAAAGAAGCAGCATTTACATTTGCTAGACGAGCATAGCATATGTATTAGCAGTTTCATTCTGAGCCGTGTGTATTTATTAATCTATTTATGTAGTTTATTTTAAACAGGCTTCATCTTTGTGGCTTACTGTCCTGCTGGCTACAAGGACAACCTAATTGAGCAGCATCTAGCAGTCTCTGCAGGAGTACAGTTTCTGCATCTCGTTGATTATTTCATTGACTTATAGTTGTGATGGGTGGCAGCATATCAATGCAAAGTAATTACAATAGGCCACTGTGAGGCTGAATAATTGATGTTCTTTTAGGAGCTGATGTATGCTGAAAAACCTATCTGCTTGGAGTCCCGTCAGTAGTTTATCATGGAGTGAGAGAGGGTAGAGTGCAGCCTGACTGCCAATGCTTAGTGCTGTAATAATGATGCTGGTCTAGACCTGTCAGCACCAAGGAACACTGGGAGTTAGCTCCCCAGCTGCTTGCAGCTCAGCTATCAGCTTAAGCCATACCCTCGATCAATACCTGGAAGACGAATGATTCCAAGCAAAAGACACCCCCAAACTCTAACACTGTCAATCAGCTTCTTGTTAGCAGTTCCGGCCATGCACAATGACTCAAACTATAATAAAATAAGTCACAAATAGGAGTATAGTTTAAAAATCTGTGGTTGTTAGAGGAAACTGCAAGATGAGGTGAGAGTTTAGGATAGTCGATAATATTTAAAAGTCCCACATCAGACCTCTTTCTAACAAGTTCATGTACTCTCAAAAATGTTGACATAGAAATAATCTTGGGTTCCTACCATCGGCAAAGACGCTAATTAATGTGAAAAATCTTTGTTTCTTTTTTTTATGGTTTTGCATTTTCCATATTGTCCCAACATTTTCTGACTTGGGGTTATGTAATTTTAATTAATTGTAAAGCTTTTGTTCCATTCACTTTGGTTCTCAGATGCAGATTTTTATTTATGCCAGTGTTATCACATTATAACTATTTATTTGTATTTAAACAGCATAATATGCTATGAGTCAAAGAGGCAGCGGCAGCACTGTCAGTGATGTCTCTGAAGAACCTTTTCCACCAAAACTGCACCTCAACATGGAGCCGAATTGAAAACTACAGAAGAAGAAAAGCTTAGTTTTAAATCAGCAGTCTTCAGGTGAATTACACTGTAGCACCACGCAAGAACTTTTGACTGAACAAATAACAGCTGAAAAAATGGCATGCTTCAAGTAAACTCCTGTCTTACCCAGGCACATTACACAATTTAGACATTAAATGTAAGCGCCCTAAGTTATTGTATTCCATATCATCTTTGGCCAGACAGAAGTCTTAAACTGGGGTTTTGTTACTGTCTATTTCTTTTTTCACTGAGGCCAATGATTTTTTTTTTTTTTTTAGCTTCATTGGCAAGGCTTGGTTCGAACTGTCCGTCAGTTCGCCGATCTCCAAGACTCTCTTTTCTTCCCTTATTCTGTCTCAGTTCAGTGCCCACAAGGCCCAGAGCCAAACTCACTCACGTAGCATCCATTATGTATAGGCTAAAAATTGAAGAATAACAGGCTTGAGGCAAAGAGGTAGAACATAAATAAAGTACAACAAATTTGGAAAAAAGAAAGCAAGCCATGGTGATATCAGTATATGGCATGAGGTCTGAAAGTGTATTTTTTTTTCAGCTGCATAGTATACCTTTTCAAAAATACAACTGATATGGTCCACAACTGATCTCTTACAAGTTTGAAGCATTTATCAAAAGTTTATGAATAGACAGGAGCATTGTATCTATGAAACAGTTGGTTCATTTAGGGTATTTTAATGTGTCAACAAAATATTCACTTATTGCAATATGCATTTCTTTTCTTCTTTTTTTTTTTGTATCCAACAGTAATGAGTCACTAAATAAGAAAAGAGTCCAGATGTTGTAATCACCAAGTCAAAGTCCAGACCTGAACATGATTTTAAAATGCTGTGCATAAACAAATGCTGGCAAACCTCAATGACCTGAAGCGATGTTGTAAAGACAAGTGGACCAAACTTCCTTCCTAATGATGTGAGAGACTGATAACATTGTAAAGTCAACTTTACTGCTGCTATAGGTACCTCTACAAGCTACTGAATTATGTAGTGAACTTGTTCTCTTCCACACTCTCTTCAGCATTTTGTGTCTGCTTTTGTTGAATAAATACTGTGTAACATGTCTCAGGTTTAAGACCAGGTAAGGACCAGATGACATTTTATTATTTATTTGAATATTTATTTCATATGCATCGAGACACTGGTGATTATCCTTATGTTCCCAAAGCTGAACTCTTTTCTTTCCAAAGCACATTAGCTGAGACCTCTGAAAGTACTGATGGGCTCCTTTTCAACATCTCTTACATTCAAAGAAAGCTTATTGTGTATGCCCTGTCCTTCTCATCACTCAAACACTATGTTACAAGGTTTCTTCCACTCCATATTTCATATATCAAAACTACCAAGTAAAAGGTTTTCCACTTTTCAAGGAGAATAACATCATCTTGATATTTATTTTTTTATCCATTGCTTTTAATATCCCAGAAACACAAAGTTACAAGTTTAGACCTCTCTTTAAAGGGCAATGAAAATTACATTTTCTTGGCCCCAGGCAACTGCTGTGAGGCACCCAGCGTGTGAAATGATTGCAAGCATTCAATCAATGTACACAGTTACCCGGAATATATTATTAAAAAAAAAAACACTTAAACTGCAGATTAAATGATTTAGTTGTGCATCATGTTGGTAAAAGCAGTCACTTGAACTTATCATTAGTCACTGTGTTATGTCTTCCACTAAAATGTGAATGAAACTAAAAATACTTGGGATAAGCGTGACATTTTTATTGTTATGGGTTTTGATTTGGTTTTAAAAACAAGACACTAAAGAATGGAGAAGGAGTCAGTAAATTAAAATAACAGACAAAGTCACTGATTTGCTACTTAAGTCAGTTAGGCAGTGTCTGTTGCTAACGGCGTCCCTCTGCTGCCATCTTAACATTTTCGATCAGTGGAGTCACCACTGATAAGGACGAATGCCAACAATTCTGGAGAAACTGCACAAATTGCAGGTGAATGGTGGCAGCAGCCTCTTAAAGCTGTCTGACAGGTAAATATGGGCAGCAATCATCTGAATGCTGCTTAAAGACCACCACTCCATGTCTAGACATCACTCTGTTTTTCACAAGGAGTCATTACATGTAATGAAAGGTGGCTGGTAACCTGCTTAACCCTTTGGATCTTGCTGGAACTTTTTCTGGCTAGATGTGTTACTGTTAGCAAGACCTTGAAGTGGATAAAAGAGAGGACAAACAGATGAGAAGGCATCCCTGCTTTTTCTCCAAGACCATATTTTCTAACTTAATTCTATTTCCAGCAGCCTCTTTCAGACTAGATACATTTTATTTCTTAGTAGAAGTCAGAGAAAGTATTAATAACTTGAATAAGAAATGTCAAAAGAAAGTCGGTGCTGTGGAAGATTGTGGACTGATAGACCCATGTTGTGAAATAATGAAAGGAGACAGTATAACCTCTCAGTCTGCCTTTCTGTTGCTACAAAAATTAGGTAGATTACAATTATATTAGCATATTTAACTCTGTGCTGATGAGATTAACATATAAAATAATCACTTTGCATGCAACTATGCAACACTCTACAATACACTTGTGATGATTATTATGAACTTAAAACATTGATGAGACATTGATATTTTTAATATAGATTAACTGATTCATCAGAATTAGAAATAGAAAATGCAAACTTTATAAGTACAGGTTACATGATATAGCAATCTTTGTACTCACATCAGTATTACACATGCTTTTGTAAAGTTACAAATAAAAATATTAAAGCAAGAAATTAAAGTTTTTAGACACAGATGGTGATTGTATATGTTTATGTAGAACATACAAGAGAATAACATAAAAATTCACTTGGAATAAAAAAGTATTTTAAAAAAGTGAGCACAGAGACAACTTAAAAGTATATTACGTCATTCAAGCTGATAGAAGCTTCCAGGGGTACATTGAAGGCAGGTCAGTGGTAAATCTAATCTATTCAGACTGATCTGCTCTCTCTCTCTTTGTGTGTGTGTGTGTGTGGGTGTGGGTGTGTGTGTGTGTGTATGTGTGTGCGTGTGTGTGTGTGTGTGTGTGTGTCAGGGCAAGTGCCTGAAGCAGCAGCTCTGACCGATAAGCTGACCAGCTGAGATCAGGAAACACTTGCAGCCTTTGGCTGGGTGGAGGTGGCCAAGACAGCAGATGAAAGGTCAGAGTGACTGATCCCAACTGCTGAGGCCTTGAGATCAGCCCTACATCTTATCTCCTGCTGTCTCTCAGTGGACCTGCAGCTCTGAGCCAGATGCAGATCATTTAAAGCACAGAGGGCAACTCTCAGTCTAAGCCACAGACCCCCTGGTCAATTCACAGTTATTTCAGATGTTGCTTTAAATGTGTTCTGACTGCAAAGATGTCAACTCCTGGCAAAGTCTATCATTATCTGTGTATTACATGTGGCATTCCCACTCCCTTATGCCATCTATGTGCTACTATTTTCGGTCTGTCCTCTGTGGGAAAGTACAATAGCCAATTTCATGCCCAGTTTCTCCTCCAGGACTTTCTTCATTTGCATTGATGTTGTTTCCCAGAAAATACAAAATGACACAATGTGATTTGAGTTTCCTCTGACACCTCTCTCTTTCTATCATCTTTAGTCAGTGGCAGCAACACTTTTAGTTAACCATTTGGAGGTGAGCTGCAGATCTGAACTAATTTTCTCAATAATTTTATGCAGTAGAAGTTAAAGCATAGCCGTTGTTGGGTATTTAATTTCAATGACTGCTAATTAACTGTAACCAAATTAATTTCAATGATGACTTCAGACTTTTATGCTGGCATATTTGCCAGTATTTTCAAAGTTTTGGACATTCATAACAAAATCATATATATATATATATATATATATATATATATATATATATATACACACACACACACATACAAATCAAGTAAAAGAGGAACAGTGTACAGAATTGAATTAATAAATGTCAAAAAGGAAAGAATGAGTAAAGGTGGAAATTCATATACTAAGAAACATTCTATTTTTCTTTTTTTCTTCTTTGCATTACAGTTGGCTTTGGCCTTGAACATCAGTTGTCTCTTTATGAATATTGTTTGCTGTGTGATCAAAATTGTTGCTCTGTTATTATGAAACCCTAATTTTAGAACCAAGCATCATCTGATGAAATCTTCATTCAAATAGGTTGAAGGAAATGTCTGAGGTGGGATTTTAGCTATATTTACATGTATAATGTTTTCCCAGAAATCATCAGAGAAAAAGAGTTTGAAGCTACACAATTTCTCTGGGATTTTTTCATAGTTCACAGCTTTCAGGAGCACTGGTACAACAGCGGGAGGAGAGGCAATGCTGCCTCGGTTACAGCAATGGGCAAAAAGAGAATTTTTTTTAAAACTCACTTTCTACTTGTTTATTGTTACTTTCTATGTAGCAATCCACAGCACATGAGTCCTTTATATCAGGCTTCCCAGCATGCATTAGGATTTTGTAATGCAGTTTAGACGGTTATGATTTGAGATCAGGGCAGCTTTTATTACTCTTAACACACCACCCACTAATAGAAAGTCTGATAAAATTACGTGTAGAACATCCAAAAATTGGACCTAAATAGTCCCGACTGTCTCGTAATGTTTGGGCGGCTTAAGACAGGCTCACATTCTTCAGACCCTGCACTACTGAATTAAATTCTGGGCTCATACCTTTCCCTTAATCACATTGATTTCAACATTTTAAGTGGCAGCATAGGTGTTAGTTAATGCTGGCTTGAATGATGATCTTTTTACTGACAGTAAGTTTCCAGTCCTTAGTAACGCCCCCTCCTGATTGTAAGTTGTATTTCACCCATGCAAATCTTGCCTAAAAGCACCAAAGAGAATTAAACTAAGCTATCAGAAGCTGATATGCTCTAACAGCAGAGCAGCTAGCTACACAGTCACCAAGTATTGCTCCACAGTCTTGCGCAATGTGATCTAGTGATAACAACCTGCTTTTATTTGAATATACTTCCAGAATGTAAATGTGACTCATTAACTTTGCAGACGACTGGGAATTGGGCCAGATGTTTTTCTGCTTTCTTCATATCAGCGCCTTTAAAACATTGCCATCCTGTTCTGGAGTGCGTTTCCTAAAACCAGAGATGAAAGGATGAGGATGACAATGCTGGTAACCCCCATAGTACAATCTGTTGTTAGGCAACATAGGTTTCCCCGTTTGAACACTGCTGTTAAGTCGAGTAGGTGGAACGACAGGTCTCGACATGTGGTTAGACACCTAGTGTCCGAGGGCTATATCATTGATCACAGAGACTGTAGTGGGTGGCAGGTAGTAACCCAGCAATGGCTTTAACTATATAGGAAGCCCATACTGTCCTGTCAGGTGGCTAAACTACTCGGTATTACTTTACAATAAGGTATACCACCATCCTGCTGCCAAACCATCACCTGATGCATCTGCGTCTGTGAGCCTTTGTGGGTGTGTGTGTGCATACAAACCTGTAAACTATTGCAGAGTAGAGAAGATTTGTGCTGCTTATTCAATATTGCAGAAAATCCACTGCTTTAAACCACACGGGTAAACAGGTTATTGCCATATCAATCATTTATAGCGACATCCAACAGTCGAGACCACAGACAATATTGACCAAAAGACTGACAGAGATTAATGCTTATTCACCTCTTCCCACACCCATCCCTCTCTAGACTACATCTATTGTCTCCTGCTCTCCAAATTATCTGTTTCTCCTCTACTCTTTGACCCTCTCCATTTCCTCTTCTGTGCTTCTTCATTTTCTTCTCTTCCTTTCTTTTGGTTGTCTATATCTTTTGTTCACCAGGCAAAAACAAGAAGAACTCCCTCTTCTCAGCTGTGACTTCATCCTGACCCTTAAACTATAGAAAGGTGAATTAAATTAAACATTAGCCAAATCTGAATAGGGAAATTGTAGCTGTAATTACTAATAATTAACTTCATTTGAAACCAGCGCACTTGAGCAAAAACGTTGTTGTGCCAAGTGCGAAAGAAAGGTTACCACTGCGTGATGTAACAATCTGAAATGAATAATTTTGTCACAGTGGGAATGGTGCAATTTTTAATCAAATGCAGACTCATGTGAAATAGGGCTAGATTACTGTCTGGAATAAATGTGGTTGAAATCAAGAAAGCCTTGTGTCTAAGGAGTCATTTTCACATTTTTGTTATTAAGATTTTAAGATCCTGCTTTTTAAAAGGATGTTTTTGACAGGCATCACAATAGTGATCAACTCATTGATACCTGCGTTTGGCGACTGCCACCTGCACAAGCAGAGAGAGGGAAAACAGGGTTATTGATGTTTCTATTTTTACCACTCAACTATCTAAACCTTTGTTAGATAATCTAGTCCAAGAACACCTCATAAAAAGCAGAAGCTCTTTGTATCATATGCAGCCATCTACACAAGCAGCTTTGCACATCTAAGTCGAATAATTTCAGGTTGGGTGCCGCCGTCTTAAATCCAGCACTCAGTTTGGTGTTTCTGTGTTTTCACAGAATAAAGGTAAATTTGTTAAGAAAAGACAAGCAAGGAGATTTTTAATGGTAACTTTGTCCCCTTGTGGCTCAGAAACCAAATGAGTAAATCATGTGAAACCAAGTGTTAAATGCATGAGAGTAGAGCTGATATATTATTGATGATTTGTGGCACAGCATGACCAACCACACACACACACTAACATAGAAAATCACTAACACAAACTCGTATACCAACACCAATACACACCTATAGTCAAGGTTAGGTATATGCACACATTTTCATGTTGTACATAGCCAAATGGGTCATATGGTCCTGTCATATACTGCACAGTGGCCTGAAAACATATTTGGAAAAGTAAGTCATATTTAAAAATGCATGAATGTAGTTGCATTAGATGGCAATGCCTGTTAAAAAAAAAAAAAAAAAAAAAATAGGCCAAGCACATTTGTGAAGCACAGAATGTATGTAAACGTATTTGGACACCTTGAACACCATGGCAAAGTTGTTTCTGTGAGAGCTGCAGTGAGTTTTTTGCCAGCTTTTTTGAGCTTCCAGTGTTGTCTTTAAAATAAAAAGGTAAAGTTTAAAATTAGACTGATTTCATACTGTCACTATTATTCTTATAGCTGACAGTTTGTTTGTCTGGGATCATTATCTTGAAAGATTCACTGGTCTTGTTTCTTTTTTGTTTTTGTTTTTTTTGTTCAAAATCTACATGTGCATTTGAAACTTATGGTTCCATCAATACGTACTATTTAACTTCCAACACTACAAACTAAAGCTTTAATGTTTTACCACACGCTTAAGGCGGTGGTGTGGTTGTAATTCTCCTGCTGGTTGTCTTAAAAATATGTCATCCTGGATGATTGCAGTGTGAGTGGGATGAGTGGGCTCCATTATTTCCCTGTCTCTGCTCGCATCCTGGTCAGTTTTGTTCAAATGCTTTGTGTTGTCATATCTGCTTTACAGAAGCAATCCCTGATGTCATTTTTTGCCTTAGTTCTCTGATTTGTTATTTCTGAGTCAGGGAGTTTGTCTTCTGTTCTGAAGTCCTCCTTTGAAACACTTTTTAATCTATAGGCGATGGAATGGATTAAAGATTTTTTTTTTTTATAAGTCGACAAATGAAAAATGGCATTCTTTATGCTCTCCAGCGATACCAAACCTTTTCTCTGAGCTCTATTCACTCTTCTAGCAGTTTCTGTTCATTTGTTGTTTGTTGCTATTTAGCAGGTGTGATTGAGCCCCTTAAATGGGTTTCCTTAGTTGTTTTTAAAATAGTAATTGTGTTTTTGGAGTTGGATGAAACACCGGTTGATTTAGGATGCTTCAGGCTTTAGTCCACTGAAGACAAAACCCACAGTGGTTCTTACTTGCTGTGATCACAGTGATTGTACTTGGGTGGAGACAGAAACAATTGGACAAAGAACCCCAAAAAGTTGGCGGTCTCAGTTCAAATGAAATAGTGAACTCACTTGTGGTTGTCCTGGTGAAGGTGTGAACCCTACCAAAGCCTGGAATTTCAATAATTCTCTCATTGCTAAATTAGCTGTGCTTTAACACAATGGTACTTTTTTTTGTCTGTATATATTTCAACGGTTACAATGAATTGGTAAAAATCGTTATCCATGGGATATATATATATATGCATTTTGATCTTGCATCAGATATTTTCATTAATGTGAGGTATGTGTCCTTCACCAGTACTCCTTGACAGTCTAATCTCATATATTTTATTAACATTTGAACTCCTAATTCTACAAAAGAGGACTAAATCACCAATGTGAAACATGAAGGAACAAGACAACACAATATTGCTTAAAGCAGAAAATTGTAACCCACAGCTGTGCCTAAAGATAAACATGGTTTTGCTGTCTAACAAACTCGGGTTGGAGTCTGGTCGAAAGACAAGCATTAATGAGAGTGCATAAAGTTTAAGAAGCAACACAACACATAAGCAGTTAAAACCAAATAAAATCTTCAGCTAGGCTTACGACAAACTTTATTTTTTTATTTTTATTTTTTTTGGCACAGACTCCTAAACAAGTTGCCAATTGACTTTTGTGCTGCAACAGAAAAATGAACAAAATCCCAATTATTAAAAAGTGAACTGAGTCTCACCTTCTTCCAGTCAAATCTTAATAAGACACACTCGTGTTTCCTGCTTTCAAGTATACCACATTTACACTTGGGCCTTTTTTAAAAAATGACACCAACATCATTTGACTCACTCTTTGCTACTCCTCTGAAAGACTTCTCCATAATCGGAATGTAAAGTTAACAAATTCCCATGAAAAAGCTCGAGGGATCAAGAAAAAAAAAGTGAGGAGAAAAAATAACAGTGATAGGAATGACACATTCTTCTTTCCATCAATCAGAAGGGACGGGATGACAGCTCTGAAGTGTGCTGGGGGATATTTTTAACCTCCATTTATCCTGCTTTCACTGCCTTGCTTTTTCCCTGCTAAACCACAATCTTTGACTCGCTCAATTCATAAAACTCATAGCTGTGTTTACCTGTCATACTCAAGGGCAAGTAGACCCATATAAAAGTAATGTAACACAAAGGCGCTGTAATATTTACTTCTGTTCTTTTAATCTTGGAGGACCAGTTCCCCGTATGCTCAGTCGCTATCACTACTTTTACTTACTGCTTTCTGAACAGCCATGTGTCACCTCTGATTCAAAGCTATTCCTTTTTTTTTTCCTGTCAGTGGGAAGATTCTCAAGGGGGGTGTTGTGCTTTGATCACAAGAAAAAATAGCAGTGTTCAAAAAAAATTGGAAAGGCCGGTACTGGTGCTCAGAATAATATGATAAAAGACTTTACAGGGTCTAATGGTTGCAATGACTTAGAGATGATTCCACTTCCGTGTCCTGTGGACAGCTGTGGCTCTGGAGAAAGTTGTCCAGTGATTGGAAGGTTGGTGGCCCAATTCCCAGCACCTCCAATAAATGATGCTGAACCATGTATCATCTTTAGTGTGTGTATATATGACTTAGAGATGGGATCAATGACTTGTCAGCTCTGTATGAACGTATGAATGGGCGAGTGTGGCTTGTTCTGCAAAACTCTTTGATTGATCAACAAGACAGGAAAAGTTCCGTATTAATGTCATCCCTCGAACACAAGCACATTCCCATTTATCATCCCTGACTCCTCTGACCTGCAAGTGGTGTAGCAACTGTTTCCCACTCAATGAGCATCCGCCTGATATGAGATGGGCGATAGTCATGGTAGCTTAGGTTTATGAAGCATATTCAGTTCACTTCAGTTCATTTATTTTGTACAGTTTTGTACAATAAACTTAAATAAACACCCACTTCACAACAAAAGTCATCTCAAGCTATTTTACATAGAAAGTAAACAAGATAAATTTTAGAATAGTGGTCCTCAAGTGGCAGAATGCATCCATGATGATCTCTGGAGAGTTCAACCAAGCGTGTCTCTTTGGTTCGCTTCCTTCGCTCCAAAAAGCTTAAGTGATGTTTATTTTCATTTTTACTCTCATATATATTTTACAAACTAATGTAAATCACTACTACATAATTTTCCTTTTGAATATTGAAAGTTGTATTTAAGTAGTTCAGGGTCACTCAAGCTAGCCCATAATTACTGAAAAGATTTTTTTTTTTTTGCCTACTTTCTGAACACAAACTGGGAGCCTGTTCCTCAAAAGGCCACGAAGCCGTAAAGCTGAAAGCTCTGCCTCCCATTTTTGAAACTCTAGGAATCATAAGTAACGGCAAAGTCTGAGAGCGAAGTGGTCTGTTGGGATAACGCTGAACTTTCTACACATTATGTAGTGATATTTTCAGTTAATAAGTGCTCCTCTCATCACCTATATGACAAAACCTAATTTTCTTAATAGAAAAAACTACTTTGTGGGTATAATTGAATAATGTCACATGTTTCCATCCTGTATAAGTGAACTAATTATGTGTGTCGAGGGCGATGTCTTGGGTAAGTGACTCAGTTTCCTTCTCTCTACTAAAGTTTAATTAGCATTTTAATATCAAGCAACCGAGTGGAACCAAACTTGACATATTTTTAAAAAACTCAAAGAGGATGAAATACTCCAATGTTAACAGATTTAAATGTTTTAAATGCCTCCAGTGTTAATCGATCCAAGCCCTGTAAAGATGTGCAGTAGGTATATATTATAAACTTGCATGATATCTATTTTCTTTCTTTTTTATTCTTAAAAAAAAAGAAGATTTCAGGAAAACAAGTCAGTGTAGATCTGGGATATGCAGATGGAGCAGCAGACATCAGGCAGCAGAAGTAGCAGAAACATTGCCATAAACTCTCACCATCTCCTCAAAAGCAACTGCACCCTGATGAAAAGAGCAAAAAAAGGCCCACCACCCAGTGATAACCTCAATCAAAGCAGTCATGGTGTATTTGTTTTATATTTTTGTTTCACAGATTGGCCTTTTTTCAAATTGCTAGAGCATTATAAGTAAAGGATTTTGCCACAAGGTACGAGTTAGTTATTCCATTCTGAGCTCCTGAGAGTGCCAAAAGTTTAATTTAATAAAACAAACAAACAAAAAAAAGAACAAGATTTCTTTTAAACTGTCGCAAAGGATTGCAAGCCAGTGGAGCTTTCTCACTTAGAGATCCTAATGTTTTAAAAGCTTAAATTTTTAAAAGAAAAAAAATTCTGACACAGACAACCATGTCTAGGTCACACAAAGCACTTTACAAAGTATTACTTTCAGACATTCGTATGAAGAATTACAACACTTTTCTACAGCTTTTTCTTTACAATCGAACATCAGTGAGCATATCCAGGCAATGTGTGCTTCAATGTCTTGCTGAAGCTGGACATAAAGCTAGCAGTTGGTTGGAGGACAACCACTCAATGCACTGATCCATGGCTGCCCCAGTGAGGAATACAAAGGGTTCAGCGATAACAAATTAGAGGAGTTCGCTCTGCAGCAAAACACTGGTTCTCTCTGATTATCACTAATTAACCTCAATGGAATTGAACCACCATACACTGAGGGATTAACACACAGAGGCATGGTCTTTATTATATATTTATATATGTGTGTGTGTGGAAGAAATCCATCTGTGGGCTCAGAATAAAGCTGCCCACTTTAAAGTACCCCGCTCCTAAATTATTGCCTGTTTGAGGCCCATTACACCCACAAATGACCTGTCTTTACATCCCTCTACCAATACAGAGTCAAACACATCTGCAACAACTCTCAGAAGCATTACATTCCCAGGTAG